>JAFFZH010011926.1:0-33772 GCA_018420115.1 Euura saliciscinereae
AATCTTTGAGCGAACACGCAACTAAGTCCTCGACCAAATCTTTGAGCCACCACTCACCTAAGTTTACGACCGAATCATCGAGCGAACATTCGCCTGACTCCACGACCGGATCTTCGAGCCAACACTCAACCAAGTCCTCGCCCAAATCTTCGCGCCACCACTCGCATAAGTTTACGACCGAATCGTCGAGCGAACATTCGCCTAAGTTTACGACCGAATCATCGAGCGAACAGTCGCCTGAGTCCACGATCGGATCTTCGAGCCAACACTCAACTAAGTCCTCGTCCAAATCTTTGCGCCACCACTCGCATAAGCTTATGACCGAATCATCGAGCAAACACTCGCCTGAGTCCACGACCGGATCTTCGAGCCAACACTCAACTAAGTCCTCGCCCAAATCTTCGCGCCACCACTCGCATAATTTTACGACCGAATCATCGAGCGAACACTCACCTAAGTCCACGACCAAATCATTGAGCCAACACTCAACTAAGTCCTCGACCAAATTTTCGTGCCGACACTCACCTAAGTCGAAGACCGAATCATTGAGCCAACACTCAACTAAGTCCTCGACCAAATCTTCGTGCCAACACTCACCTAAGTTTACGACCGAATCATCGAGCGAACACTCGCCAGAGTCCTTGCGGGATCGTCGACCGAGGATCAGGCTGTCTTGCCGTCAAAAAAGCGACGTGTCACCAAAGTTGCATGTGCGTCGTAGAAACTATAAAAAGTATGATAAGCCCTATCAAAATACCATGAAAATTGAATAAATATCTGAGTCATTGATATACGTGTCGTCTCATTACTTTGTCAACCTCAAACCTTCTGAAGTAATGAATACACAAAAAGCTCAAACAAAATTTTTCAAATACCGCGGAAAGTAAGTTTTATTTTCAGGTTGAAATTATATTCAGCGTAAGATTTCAGTCTTCAATTGACTTCCGCTGACTTTAACCGACCGCAACTTATTCCAAGTTACTCCTATCGTGGAAATTCGGCAGCGCAAATCGAATCTCCGGCAGTCTAGCTTTAGATAGAGAATTGTGACGTTTCCATACTTCTGTTACCACCATAAAACTATTAACTTATTCATGAAATTATGAATAATTTGATCGCGAGTGACTGTATTACGACAAACTCACGGTGTTCTGTGAAAATGAAGGCCCTGTGCTAGTGCCTGATTAAGGTTCATCAGTTGACAGATTTGCCGACAAATCTATAAATCAAAAAAGAGTCGGAAAAGTAATATTTTCGATTTTCAGTGTTCATAAAAGCAGATACCAAATGGTAATAATTACTTCCATTACTATCTTTATGGCCAGGCTTCGTGACTGGGTTTACGTCAGTTCGAATGAGTTTTCAAAGGCGTGAGAGATGTCACGATTCATAACAGGAAAAAAGCTTATCAATCTGTGCCTTTTAGAAGCTTACTTGACAAGTCATTTTTATTCATTGATTCATTTATGTATTGATTTGATTGATTCATTGATGAATCAATTCAATACTCGTTTATGAATATTTGCAAGTATGAATATTCAAAATACGCTTGAAAAGTATCATTTCAATAGCAACGTATTAGTTTATACTTAGTCCGGCCGATAAGCAGCATCTGTATGTGATGAAATATAACACGAATATCTCACCTATGTGAACTTGGCACCCGACTTGGGAATTTTCAGATTTTGATCAATGGTTCCAATTGTACTCCGTTTGTACTCGTTTGTACCACTTTGACTTTCGTTTGTACCTCGAAGGTAAGAAAAATATAGCGTTTTCAAAAATGACCAGCACCCGAGTTTGAGAAAAAATGTTTTTGATAACGGCATTCCATTGTACGCCCTTGGTGCTGTTTTGTACCACTTTTCTTTTTTGATGTCCATCAATAGAAAAAAAGACACGGCTTTTTAAAAAATTTACCTCTACCTCAGCCGCAAATATCCAGATTTTTCAGACAGGCGGTAACTCAGAATTGTTTGTACTATCTCTATCTTCGTTTGTACTTCGTCGTATTCGTTTGTACTTCATCGCATTCGATTTTACTACATATACGTATACAGTATACAGAGAAGCTCTCGTGCAGATACTCCTACTCCCACATACATGCATGCATACACAAAAACGAATGCGACGAAGTACAAACGAAAATAGACGTAGTACAATCGAGTGCGATGAAGTACAAACGAGTACAAACGAATGCGATGAAGTACACACGAATACGACATTGAATCTGATCAAAGTTTAAAACTGTCTAAAATTATATGTTTCTCAAATTTATATGATCTTATGATATCTGATCAGATGGGATCAGATACCTATTCATAATTTCATATAATTTTATGAACTCTGATTAATTTTGACCAGAATTGATATAATTTGACATTGTATGAGTCGATAGAGACAACAAAATCGATGTCAAATTTGATAGAATTCGATCAAATTTCACCAAATCTGATAGAATTTGGTCCAAGCATAGAATAAAATAAAAATTTCGCGGGTAAATTTGAGAATTCTTGACAGTACTAAGTCAGTTTGTGACTGAACATAGGTAAGTGAAGATATTGGTGGATATCTCGCAGGGACAAAAATCATTAATTTCTATACTTATTCATCTTCAAAACTTAATATAATTATATGAGACAAAAAACACTCCTCTCCCAGGGACGTCACACGTCGAATTACTTCATTCGAACCAAAATGTCGAAATCGTTCATTCATAATGGGAATCAAAAATATCTCGTATCATCATCATGGCTAGAACCTTCGATGTACTCTTCCCAAAAAAAAGGGGGACTTCGATCGAAGATTTTTTCGAAACTGGGTCTGGAGACGTGAGATGATCCTCTGCCTATCACGAAGTTACTCGCCATCGCATGTGGCGTGATCGACAAAGAGGGGGACTTGCAATCGATATTTTTGCTATAAATTGAGCTAAATTTTAACGCGGCATCAGTTCGTCGGAACGATTCATCCAACTTCGAAAGTGACTTTTTCGTCCGCATCTCTGTCTTATGTGGTCATTCTCGGAGTCTTCAGACCCGCAGTTTGCTATCAAGGTAAGCAGACTGAAAATATCTTCGTCTTGTCAAGTCTTGTCGATCTATAATCTTCTGGGTTCCAAGTTCTCTTCACTTCAAAAAACTATTGTCCGAAATCTTCTGTAATTATTCATCCTGCCTTCGTACATTTGAACTCCGTTTAAAAGTATATAAGTACGAAGTAAAGAGATCGATTACATGGATGATAAAAAACATTTGCAAGCATACCGAATTCTCACGATCAATTTCATTCACTCTGTTCCTTGACTGACGAAAATCAGATTAAAACGCAATAAAAAAATATATATATTGACAATCTTATTAGAATTAGTCCAGTTCATTTGGTCAGGAAGGAAAAACCAATCATTCGTTTTCGAGGACAGAAAAAATGATGGAGAGTAATAATGTTTTTTTTTTTACCTCATCCACATCCGCATAGAAAACCTTCCAATTAAAAAAATGAAAAACAAACGTTAAAGTGTTTGAGGATTTTCAGTAAAACTTTCATATGCGAATTATGTTATTATTTTTATTTTCGTCTTGTCTTTTTTTTTCACTGTATTATTGGACAATGTCAAATTGAACTAAAAAATTACCTGTATTCATGTCTTATCGAGTACCGAAAATGCAAAAATGACCCAAATATTAAGAAAAGCATGAAGTGTTTCTGATCTCAACTATCTTCTCTTGGGACGAATCATTTTTTCTTGCAAGTATGCATAATAAAATGCGCGTAAAAACGTTATTCCACCCAAGACGCATTAGTTTATATATAGCATGTCGATGAGCACGCCAGTGGACAGCAGGATCAGTATGCGGTGAGATACCCTGTGGATATGAAACTGCGGTTGAAATTACTTGACATGACAGGAAAATTTGCGTATCAATTTCAACATCTCATAAGTTATGTGATAATATCCTGAGAAAAATACTTCAGACGAGATTCTGTTAAATATAACGAAAGATTAAGATATTTTATTGTATAAAATTATTACACGCATCTGGGTAAAAATTTTGTATGATCCTATAATATATCAATGCGTTACAATTTCATGAGGCTATATCTGATCATATATCAGCATGTGAGATCAAGTACGTTTCGGATATGTGACACAGATAGATCAAATTATCATGTTTCATAATCAGAATGAGAAATGATCATACATAATGTTACACAAAATAAGGGAGAAAAAAATGTTCACCTGGGATTGTCAGACACTAAATTCATCAAGGTGAAAGAAATTGCTATGAATATTGACACAGATTCTTCTATGATCCTAGTTGATAGCTCAAAGAGTGGAGGCCCAATTCTCCCCACGAGAAAAAAAAATCAAAATAACATACTACTTAGAACGAGACGCAACTTCTACTCCCAGCCGAATGGGATAGCCTGAGGTCATCACTCAGCCTATCATACCAACATTCAGATACCCGTCATCGCATGTACCGTGATCCACCAGGAGTGGGACTCGCAGCATCGTCATTTTTTTCCCTATAAATTGAGCGACATTTATTTAGATCATCAGTTCGCCGGGAATATTCATCCAACTTCGAAGATGGCCATTTCGTCCGTATCGTTGTCTTTCCAGCTCGCCAGTCTGGTCATAATTCTGGGAGTCTTTAGCCCCGCAAATGCCGATCAAAACTATGGTGAGCAGACAAGAATCCCATAAAACATTGAAAACTATCTCGATCTCGTGACTGTTGTCAGATTTTCTCGATTGTTGAATTTTAAGTTTGAAGAAAAAAGGAGTTGAGTGAATAAAATATCGTATGTTATTATTCGTCCAATCAATCGAACTGCGCCGTATTTCTCTAGACATCCCGATAATGTCGAATGGCTACGTATTCGATCGAACCCTGAATGTCGCCTTCAAGGTACATACCGAAAGAACAACATGGAGTGAGGCGAAGCAAACCTGCGAGAGTGAAGGTGCGATTCTAGCCCTAGTCGACACCATGGAGCAAATTCGATACCTGGCAGACAAGAAACCATTCAATTTTTACGCATGGGTTGGAATGTACAGACCTAACCCGACCACACCTTGGTCAACGATTAAAGGCAGTAAGTATCCTCAGATTTCCGATCAATTATATTCTAGGGCTTGTTTTTAGTAATCATGAAGATAGAAATCATCGATTCTTGATCACAATCAACCCTGGAAATCATTTAATTTGAAATAAAGTAACGTAAGTTCCTCATTTGGCAGTGTTGAAACTGTCACCCTGAATTTTGAGGAGTAATTTGGGACGATGAGCTGAACGCGACCGACATTTCATTTATGTCGTTCTTTTTCTCAGCTCAAATGAACCAGATTCCTTGGGCACCGACAAAACCTGCAGGCCCACAGAACTGCGTGGCTATCCGAGGCTGCAACAAAGGACTGACGAACGAGGACTGTAACTCTCGGAGGGGATTCATTTGTGAAATGGCACGTCGAACACCCATCGCACAGTAGTGATCTGGTCCAGTAACGAGTAATCATGCAGAACTAATCTTCTTTTTTTTTCAAATATTGTCTGAATACTTTTGCTATTATATACTTACTTTCTCTTTCCTGATAATAAAAACAGCTGCATGAAATGAAAAGAGTTTGAAATTCATGGTTGTACCTCATTAGCGATAAGGACATCAATTTTATGGATCACGAAGAAACGACAATTGTATCAAACTGTAGTCAAATTCTTCTCCGAGTCTTACAAAATTGCATAAAGCGTAAAAAGGGGAACGATTATCACGAATTTCAATCAGGCCTCAAAATGTGCTGCATCTACTGATTTGAAGGTTTAAATATGCATATTTCATGAAGATCGAAGACATAAGGACGACGGCATAATCGATATAATTCGTTACAACAACTGTGAAGACCGTAAAAATGACTAGACTACCCAGAATGCGATCATTTCTACAAATAAATCAAAAGCCCTCAGCAGACTCGTCTGATCATACAATAGACGAAAAAGCTACAAGCGGTTTGAGTATCCAGCGAATTTATGCACCCGTGGGAATTCATAGTATGTTTGATGATACAGTGTGTGTCAGCGCTACTACCGGTAAACGTTATCCTCTGTCGCTCTCCTACCGACCGTGAGAGCTTTACAAAATGAAGCGTGTCTCTTATTACATGTGAGTCAAGATCGACCCTGACGCATCCACCGTGGGTACCTCGAAATCTTGTGAGCCTAGTGGCAGCGTGAAAGAAGATGTACACAGATTTTTTGGTATTGAATATGAATGCATCCAAAAACCCAGGTATAATCTCCAGACATCAAATTTAATTGAGCTTGCGACTGTATAACCAGATATTTTTAGCATAAATGTCAGAGGATGAAGATTACGTTGTGTTTAATGGAGATTTTTTCAAGGACAGTCGTTTGATTGAGCAATCTGAAGATGATAACCAGGTACCCTGACCGCTGACTAGCCACAATGACGAGATTCTCACGTTTCAAACTGAGCAAATATAAGTAAAAAGAGATAGAGTAGAGTTTAAATAGCGTCAAATCTTCCGTTGGCACAAGTAAGGAGTGAATCATCATCGAAGCAACATGGCTCCAGCGATCGCCAACGTCCTGGCTACCATGCAGCTGGTCTGCAATATAGTAATGCCCGGAATTTCAGGAGTGAATAACACTTCAACTGGTGAGGAAAATACGTCAAACTAGTTTTACTGAAGAAAAAATGTCTAAATAACGATAAGAGTGATACTTGTCTGGTGTCCAGTCCTTCCGAATGGATACGTTGCGTATCCTGACATTGACACGGCCTACAACGTCTACACAGACGTCGTAACGTGGGACGAGGCCAGAGAACGATGCCTCGAAGAAGACGCTCACTTAGCAGTCATTGACACAACCCTGAAGATATCCTACGTAATAAACCCGGAACCAACCACTGACGAAGTACTCGTAGGCATTCACAGCATGTACAACGGTACCAAGTGGGTCAGCGCTACCGAAGGTACGTCGTAGTAACTCGCCTGATATTCTCACACAATTAGTCAGTCTTCGAAAGATATACATGTGTTATTCAGGCTTGCCTCTGTCGAATCTACCCTGGTCACATAATGAGCCTTCCGGTGGTCCTAGTCTTGACATTGTCTCTGTGAGCAGAAGCACACGCGGGCTTGTCAATCATGGTCGTATATTCATTGGAAATTTTGTTTGTGAGATTCCGATCACGCTGAACTTGTGTGGGGAGTACGAGCGCCGAGTGATCCCGCTGGTATAACTCACTGCGTTGTGATGGAAAAAGTGAAAAGGGGCCTAGTGAAAGACGACTGCAACACGAAGGGCTATTGCGCAGTATGCGAATTCCTAATTTTCAAACGGTCTTTGTATCGAGGATATTTTTTATGTATTTACATGTACCATTTCAATTGAGAATGAATAAAGTTGACAGATTGTTGAATCAGTTCTAGAGTACTGATACACAATTATTAGGTCATAAGTTCAAGAACCAGGGTTACAGAATCAGAGCATTGAGAAATTGTTGAGATAAAAGCAACAAGGAATGCACGCTTCCATCGAGGCAGATTAGAAATACTTGATGAATCCGACTGTGCAAAGTCCAGGGATAAGAAGAAGCGCTGATGAAATGGAAATCCCAGGAAGATTCGATAAAGCGAATTTGCGTACGCGCTCCTTGTTATGCCGACCACAGCATATATCTCAAGTAAGATAAAAACTAAAGTTACACGAGGATCTATATTTAGCGACTTGGAAATGATGAATACCGCATCTTCGGAAACTATGTATGCAAATTACGGGTGAGGAAACTGCGTTCAACGAGTAATTATGAAAATTGGTGTCTAGATAACGAAAGAATTTCCTAACCCACTTAAAGCCATGTTGATTCCAATTGAGGAGCGACACCGAACCAACGCCGAACTGATATCGCAGAGCCAAACTGCAGTCTCACCGGACGGGTACGTCGCGTATCCCGAAATCGGCGTGGCCTATAAGATCAACAATACCGTAGTGTCATGACAAAGAGCGAGGCGACAGTGCGTCGATGAAGGTGCTCACCTGGCGATCATCGATACTCAGATGAAGTTTGAATACATCGTGAGACAAACTGATTCCAATTCACAGCTGCACGTAGGCATCCACGGTATGTCCAGCAATGAAGTGTGGGTCAGTGTTGCCGACGGTAGGTTGAGAGTTTGGAATCGGATCTCGAACCAGGGTGGAAAATTCGTCAAATCTGACCTCTCGTTTGTTATTTAGGTTCAACGGTAACGAATCTACCGTGAGCAAACGATGAACCTAATGGGGGCGGTGGCATCGTCGTTGCAAGCAAAGACCCACGCGGACTAAGGAATTACTCAATCGGCCAATCAGCACTTGCTGTATGTGAGCTTCCGATTCCTGAGAATTAAAATGTATCAGGTGGCTTGCCGGCTGATATATCAGCTCATTAAAACTGCCTTTGGAAGAACGAGGTTTTTTATCTTACAGACAAGATTTGAATACATGTTGTTGTTCGATGTATTTTGATGATCATATAAAAATAGTACCTACAGGTTTGAAACCGTTGGAAGAAGGTTGTTTCATTGCGAGAAAACTAAGCAAAAGACTTTCCTGATGGTAGATTACGACGGTAACCAAAAGATATCAGCTCTCTCTGCGTATCTGTTGCTATAAACCAACCACTGAACAATTGAATTGAATGGTAGTTTGATCCTAGTGGACATCTGATCAGTTTTAGCTACCATTGAGAAACTGCGTCAGCCGATGATCATTAGATGAACGCACGTAAATAGGTTCAAAGAGGTTATCACTTTCCTGCTTCACATAAGTCGATCAATACACCAGATCAGTTAGTGATCTAAGTGGACTCGTAGCGTTTCAAGATGCTCAATCAACTTCTCGTATCCCTGCTATTTGCTTGTCTAATTACTCTGAATAGTTCCTCCGAGACCAAAGAAGAGGAGGCTTTGTCAGGTGAGTGAAATGAAAGCGTCACCCGTTCGAGACCCAACGTTGAAAAAAAATCACAGACAGTGAATCTCAATGGATTCCAGATGAAACTCATATGGCGATGAGAGTTCTACCCAGAGCCTGGCCGGATGGCTACACACCGTTTCGCGACGTCGACGCGGCCTACAAAATCTTTGAGCAACCTGCATCGTGGACCAAGGCGCGTAATCTGTGCATCGAGGACAATGCTAGACTCGCCATAACCGATTCTGTTGAAAAGATCAGACACATAAATAGCATGAAGAGATCAACTGGAAAGTGGCTGAGCGTTGGTATCCATAAGTTGAAGTCCACTCGGCAGTGGGTCAGAGTCGATAACAGTAAGTTGGTGCTTGTTCTTGAATTGCCAACCAACATGTGCAACGTCATAAACGGTAATCTTTCTCGTTCTAGATGTCCCTGTGAGATCCGTTCCATGGATGTACGGTAATCCTGACGGTAGCGGAGGCTGTGCCGGAATATCGCTGTTTTCAGCAGGACTAGTTAATTACTCCTGCGATTGGGCAGGCGAATATTTCGTCTGCGAGAAACCGATTCGATGAAGTCCATCAATGAACAAGACTACGATAAACGTTATTAATGGATGTAAAGTGTAATTAGAAATGAACAATTGATGAGTATATCCATTATCTCGAATCATAAGTTCACTCATTTCGTTTTTGTTGAGAATTACTGTCATATGTGGTCAGCAATAGTGAATAAAAAATCATGTTTATCACGTCATGAAATGAGCATGATAAAGCTCAGCTTATTTATTGAAAATCGTCCCACAAATGGCTGCACGTTGGGATCCATGAGACAGAAACTGGTAAAGATCAGTGTTTCGCTATCAACGATAGAGAGCTTCAATTAAATTGAATCTGATTTAATCCGCTCACGATAATAAACCCAGAACCTTTATGACCACTGACCCTCCTATAATTTCGTTGCTGTGAAAATTGGATAATCCTAAGATGCTGTGAATCAATCGATTCCAGAATCGTTTCGGGTCAAATCCATATATATGAACAAAGTTACGCGATAAGCGTTACTGTAAGCTTGTCTTTCTCTTTGCTTCCTGGCATACTGAACGCTGCAATATGCTAGCTTATTAGACTATGATCAATGCGCAGCATAAGAGGTGGACTGCAGTTTATCAACGTATATAAACGTGATGTGAGCATTCTTACGATTAGGAAAAATCTATAACCGACGATTATTGATACAAGTATAGATTTTTCACGGCAATCAGAACATAAATACAGGTCACAGAGAGTATATTTCTCTACTTGGGTTCCAACAGCATGGGGCAGAAATTCCAGAACATTTAGTAATAAGAAGAATAAATGATTCACCGTTCCTTGTGCAAAAAATTGAAAAATTTTGAGCTATTTAGAATCAGTCGAGTACTCACGGTAATATTTACATCCGAAGACGTCAAATGTGGGCCACGAGTTTTTGTGAACTTACCTGGAACAGAAAAATGAGGAAAAAAAATCAGATACAGTGCATAGAGAAGAAGGAGAATAAGGAGATAGTCGAAAAATCAATAACAGATTCTAGAACGCAGAAACGGAAACATAAATAACAACATGATACTGATCTGAAAATGGAAACTTGTTGAATTTATTGAGAAAAAATCATGTGTATCAAGTTTACAATTAGTTGATTTTTCCTCTTCATACATACATCGATATCCATTAGACGGACAAACAAAAGTGTTTTTCAATCCGGCCTCATAATCTTCAATCTGAAGAATTCTTAGAGAATCGATTAGTCGAGTGCACAACACAATTGTCAGTTGATAATAATAGAAATGATAACCGTCGCAATTCCTTGTTTTCTACCTCAATTGTTCGATTGAATCTGAAGTTTGCACATTCTGATGTAAAATGTTGAAGAGTAATCAAGTTACTCGAGGAAGACTAGTCACCTAATTCGCAATCAATTCAATTCGACATTCTACTCATATCGCTGACAATAGAATGAGAATGCAGATTGCATCATGAAGCCACTGGATATGAGGCACCAAACGTTTCTCATTTCCAAAAAAAATGAACTTTTCAACCTCTTCAAACAGAAATTTACTGCTCGAAAATTGAAATGATTGTTATAGTTTTCCCGGAAGTGACCGGAAATGAACCGAGTACGAAGGAATATTTTTCCAAAAGTACCAGATACCAGATATCTGATATCAGATAAGATAGTCTATCAGGGCCAGGAGTACTCGACAAGATTCACTCCAATCCTTAAATAGCCAACGAAAATCTTCACTCGACATCAGTACGAAGAGGATCATCCTCACGAACCAAAATGGCTCCGTCACTCGGTCCAGCACTCGTTTACACCCTGCCAGCGCTCCAGCTCGTGTGCCACTTGGCCATCAATGACACAGGTGAGAATCTCATCTTTCAGAACTTCTATCAAATTCTTTAAAGACTATAAACTGAAACAATTTTTAATTCAATATTTGTCTTTCACTGGGGAAGATTTTTTTCTCTATCAACCCTAGAGAAGACTGAATAAAAAATGATAGACAGTATTCAAATTTTTCGAGTGAAATTTTGAACTGAGAATTCCCATCCGCTCTGATCCAGGTCTGAATGGGAATGGATCGCTTCCCCTGATCCCACCGCCGATTCCACCGAACGGCTACATCCCGCATCCGGAAATCGGAGCGGCCTACAAGCTTCACAATGAGACTGTAAATTGGGACACGGCAATCGCACAGTGCCGTTCAGAGGGCGCTAATTTGGCAGTACCAGACACAAGACTGAAGCTTGAATATCTGTTGAACCAGACGGCACCTGCGGCCGCGATTCACGTGGGAATTTCCAGCACTTCCGGAACAGGAAACTGGACCAGCGCTACCAACGGTGAGTCATTCAACTCTCAAGAGATTTCTTGACAAACTTAGTTCTGTTAGCGTCCGAAACTTGTATATTATCTAAACTGCGTGTGTGTGTGAAGAATTGTGTAAGAATGAAAGAATGTAAGAATGTGAGTGTGAACCTACGGATTAGCCGTAGATTAGAAGCCTAGCCGAGTCATACGGGACGAAGGTGATGCGAGCAGTGTGTACGAAAATACGGTACTAGACAGACGTGTCTGGATACGATAGCGATTATTGTTAATAGAGAAAATCGGAAACGTCCGCTATTCATTGCAAACTTGTTATATTCATTAATTTATATCATTCCGGGTTTTGCCCGAAGACCGTGATTTCTGTTGTGTTCGTCTAATTTATATTAATAAATCGATTACCGGTAAATCTAATATCGCCACGGTTTGATTTCTTTCCGAACGGAGTTATCCACCTGACCGATTCCTCTAAACATACCTCCTTTAACAGTTCTTATTCGATATTTTCGTCATTCTCTCCGATCAGGATCGATCCTCACCGGACTGCCCTGGTCGAGTGGCGACCCCAGCGGTGGATACAGCTGTGTAAGAGCGAACCGATCACCACGTGGACTGAGGAATTATCCATGCCAAAATACACATCCTTTCGTGTGCGAAATCCCCATCGCTAATACCTTCGGCTGATTTTACGTCCCATAACTACGCAAACTTCAATATGTAATATTCAATTTACTGACAATTAGATTTTGTTGAATAAAAATTAAGGTGATTGGGTTGGAATTCTATTGATAGTCAATTGCTTCATTACCAAGAACGCGATGAAGAGACTGAATTTCTTTTTTCATTCTGTGACGAAATTTCAAAATCAGCTTCACCGACGTCAAGTGAAGAATAAAAATGAATTGTATTGTTGAAAAGATTGAAGCATAAAATAAGTTGTCATCGAACGATCTATGGACACATGAACTTCATATCGACGTGAAATGGGTCATGATTATCTTCACACAGTTTCAGTCCAGAGGGCATCAAGAAAATCTGACACAAAGATCCTCGAACGCGTACTTCGAATCAAAGATCACAGAAAATATGTATAATTCCGTAGATCGAAGCCATTCAAAGAGTTCAGATTTCCAAAATAGCTTCAGCAGATTCTTGAGAGTTATAGTCGTCTTTTGAGAGCGAAGATGTAGAGTTCTTTATAGTCAAAATTATTGTGGAATGAAAAAAAATTATTAATTTTCAAGATTATTTAAATATCATCCGTGACGGTCACGGAATCCTGAATTCTCAAATCAGAATCCAGAGAGTTACGCGAAACCATGGGCACTGCCCCCCCGTATTGAGCCGGCACTGCCACGGTCCTAAACTGAGGCGCTGATTGGTCAATCGCCATCTTTAATAACTCGGACACCGTTGATCTGACGAAGTTTCCGAAAAGGAACTTTCGTCTCAGAATTCAACGAGGAATTCACCTATTCTTTTTGGCTCGGGGGTCCTGGGTCACCCTGTATATTTGTCCAAAATCAGAAGGTAAATCATATGATGAATGACACGATGATTTCGTTCATAAAATAATATGATTTATTACATCAACATTTTTAGTAGGGAAAAGTTTTCAGTGTTTTTTGTCTTCGTCTCTTCGTAGATTTCTTCAAATTTGATTACCGTTAGAATTGAACTTCCAATTTGAATTCAAGAATATTTCATTCACATAAGAATACTGCGAAGGGACCGTGGATTGTAGATATCTTGGGGTAGAGGTGATCTGCCATACTGGTCGTAATTCAAGATATCAACAATTGGCAAAACGAAGAAAAACTTGTCATGGAATATCACTGGCCTATTTTTTATTTCGTTCTCAATCAACCTTCGACCATTCTCTTCACCACTGAATTTTTTTTCAAGGCATTGCAGCGCGGCGTTAATTACACAAATGTGCAGTTATGCCTGCATCGATCATATATAGATCACAAACTTCATTAAATCTTTCCAACACAACCGAATCATCACGTTATTATCGATGGAAAAATGACGACCACAAACCCTGGATAAAAAACTATCAAACGGTTCATCCTAGCCATCATCGTCTGTATCTTACGGGGCAGAGGTGACGGACGGAGCGATAATCGCAGTTATTTCTGATCTTAAAAAAGGGAATAAAGAATATTTGCAAGTCTCTTACTTATGGCGGCAGATCTTCGAGACCTTCAGTCCGCCAAGATTTGCTCAAACGAAACAACATGACTTCGCTGATCGCTTCCCTGCCGCTGGTGTGTCAAATCATACTGACAGGACATCCGAGTATCACCGATAGCGGAACTATAGGTGAGAGTATATACAGAGACTCCACAGACTCGATGTTAACCGACAGTATTGAATTACAGTTTCATTTGCGCCACCGAGGCTAAACCCTCTGCCCGAGGGCTACGTCAAATTTCCGGAGGACAACGCAGCCTACAAAATTTACGATGAACGTAGATCATGGACCGAGGCTCAGAAACGATGCAAATCGGACGGCGCCCATCTGGCAGTCGCCGACACTCGCGAAAAAATCGAGCACATAAACAGTACCAAACCTCATCCAACTAGGTGGGCGCATGTTGGCGTTTATCGGTCATCAATCAACGAAGATTGGGTCAGAATTGACAACGGTAA
Source organism: Euura saliciscinereae (assembly GCA_018420115.1). Taxonomy (NCBI): domain Eukaryota; kingdom Metazoa; phylum Arthropoda; class Insecta; order Hymenoptera; family Tenthredinidae; genus Euura; species Euura saliciscinereae. The sequence goes on from JAFFZH010011926.1 coordinate 14,517, forward strand.
CGGTATTTTATTCTAATCAATGAAAAACAAATGTACCTAATCACCGATCCTTGAATCAGGTCTGCCCGTTACATCCCTTCCATGGGCACACAGTAATTTCCAAAGGCAGAACAACTGCACCGTTGTATCAATGGCGGAAGGTGGACTGATCGACAAGGACTGCGATCAGGAGGAGGATTACGTCTGCGAGATAACTCTCTCCGAAGGTAGAATTAAGTGTATTAAAAGAAGCGTGTTCGGGCTGACTATGAGCCCGGTGAAAGATCAAATTTTCATTTTCGGTATGATTACAATAATCATTCGTGTGAAACAATTGCAGCCAAAGAAATGCTCGCGGCTATACCACTGCCCGACGGGTACGTGCCGTTCATTCGCTTCGGAGTCGCCTACAAAATCCACAACGAATCTCTTAGCTGGAACGAGGCTCGGAAACAATGCGTAATGGAAGGTGGAAATTTAGCGGTCATTGATTCTAGAGAGAAAAACAACGCCGTCGTGGACATGGAGAGACCAATGCTAGACCTGCACATAGGCATACACAACATGTTTCACACCGCCGAATGGATAAGAGCTGATAATAGTGAGTTTTAAATTCACATGAAGCGAACCAACCATCTAATTGCCGAATTTGTTGACTAGATATTCCGGTCACGTTCGTACCATGGGCACGCAGCAGTCTCGACGGTACCGGAAGATGTCTTGTTCTTTGGAACAACGGACAAGGAGCGGCGAATGGCAAATGTCAAGATTTGAGACCGTTTGTCTGCGAAATTTCGATCCCAATGTAATAAGAGCAAATGATATCAATTTTTTATGTAGTATAACAAGTGAAATTTCTAGTTGGTAGTTCTTTGCTTTTCTTTGTGTTTTTGACTATAAAAATCAATAAATACTGCCTGTATGTGACCTTAAATAAACTGTGAAAACTTAATAACTAGATAAAATTATGCCAGTATTTTTAGGCACTTTGATTTTCTAAGTCCGTTAGTTTCGGCCTGAAAAAAGTCTCTCGATTCGATCTTGAACCGCAAGAACGAATAAAATTGAGCGCAGAATATCCACTTTACGATACAAACAGACATTGGATCCGCAGCGATGATTATTCGATTAGTGCGTAGAAGGAGCTCCCTACCTTTTTGTCTATACGCCAAAGCAGGTGATGCTGCCGACGCCACTTCAATCTCCTGATTTGCTGGTTCGCCACGATTCTTAACGAACTGCCAATCTTCTCGGAGTTTCTTCAGTTTTTCCTGTAAAAAGAGGTGAAATAATTAAAATTAAATACTTTTAGGACCGACTTAAGCAGACAAAAAATTACTTTTATGGATTATAGCGACCCTAGAATATCAGCGCTGATCAATTTACAGTCTTTTGAAATAAAAATCGATGCGATATTGAAGAAAATTGAAGAATTTGTTATTTTTTAGCTCCAAAGTTCAATCCAGGTCACAAAATGAAGACAATTTAGAGAATTCAGTTTTCCAAATGATCATAATATGAATTACCTGAAGCTCGACGGATACAGGCTGCTTCGCCGACTCGCATTCCTTTTCCAAGTTGGTATAGTTTTCAATAACATCTTTAACTTCCATTTCACGATCCACAACTGCGACCTGGGAATGGAATAGAAAAAAATTACATAATATTGATTATCCATCTAGAAATAAAACCATCCTGCGCACCATAATATTGTCGATATATCTGACTCTCTCCTGCTGCGGAAGTTCTTTGGATATATTCAACCTTGTTCTAGTTTCCATTACCCAGGCCATAACTGTGTCCAAACTATTGATGTACTTTTTCAACGAAGTTAATTTGCTCTCGACGTAGTCACGGTGAGTCGAAAGATTCGAACTTGCCTGAAACATGGTAATAAGATTATCATCGAATCGATCTAAATTTTATATTCTATTCTAGATTTTATCATAAAGTAGATGGAATAATTTAATTCTACGATTATCACACCTTGTCCATTTCGAAAATAGTATTTCTGTAGACATCTTCGTTTCTAGGATTATTCTGCTGGGTCAATAGAACATCCTCCATTCCTCTTCTTCGCGTCGCAAGCTCCTCCGCTCTTGCCTAAAATAAAAAAAATGTTATTGTAATTAAAAAGAATACCACAATATTCAAGAATTCTTATCAATTCGATTTATCAATTGAACAAAAACAAAGGAACCAAAAAAGGTGTCTTAATATTCTCTAGGAGTTTAGTATAGTATATTAATAAAAAATTGAAAAAAATCACATTGCCAGTAGGAAATAATCTATTTTTGATACGTGATATAATCTCGTCTTCTCTCATATTGTATTACAACAAAAAAAAAGTGTCGCTATTTATGATCAAGACTGCTTTTACCTTCTTAGTGTAATACCAATTTTTTATGATAAAAAATAAGAGACAAAAAACCGAACATATTATCACAATCAATATCAGATGGAGCATATCGAGATGATTTTGGTGTAAAAATTTGTATATATGTATATGATCGAAGATTAGGAACGGTGTATAGGATAACTACGATTACTCATATCGAAGGTTTCGTGCGTACTGAATGTATCCGACGACTCGACTCGTTCTCTCGTGTAGATATTACAGAGAAATTCGTACGGTACATAACAAAAACCCTCTTGTATATGTATATAATAAGCGGGAGAAAAAAAAAAGAAAAAAAGAAACATAAACAGAAACTAGACAAAAATACGAGTACAGAGTTTATTTCCGTACTGGCACTAGCCCTACTACCGCTACGATAGTCGGTGAAATGCGGTGATATTATTAGAACGTAGTTTTCAACTAAGATTTAATTACGCTAACGGTTACATTATCACCGCACCACACTCCCACAATTTATATCTATACAAATATACAAGAGGAAATAAGATCAGGATCTCATTAAAAAAAAAAAATCAGTAATTTCTATTTCTACTTTCAAACTGATGATACGATATCGAAAATCGATATTCGCTGTTATTATTATCATAAAAATATCCTAACACACAGAATTCGTGATAAAGTATCAAATAAGTGACAAGAAAAAAAGAAACAACAAACCTTGATCAAAGATAATCTTATCGACAGCGAAGTATCATCCGACGGATTTGCGGAAGATGCAAGTAGCGAATTAACTTGATCAATAACTTGTCGAACGGCGTCGAATCCCTTGTCAGCACCGGTTGTAGATTTTTTATCCATCGCAAGAATCCTTAAATTGAATAATAATCAATCACATGAGAATTTTTGACAAAAAACAAAAGTTTTTATGTGTAAAATTTGAGTCTGTTTACTATTCAGACTCTATACAGAATTTCGATCACATCTCTCCCGACGGAGAGACAAGTCGCTACTGAAAATAGCCCGATAGTGTCACTCTACTTATATATACCCCAAGAGAAACTTTGACAATCTCAACACGTGCTAGAGTGGCTTAAACAAATTTCTTACTTTTCCTTTTTCATTTTTAATTCGGCGCTGAGATGTTGCCACCGGTTTCTCAGGCTCTCGACCATTCCTTGAAGATCCTTAGCCTCCTCCGGCGAAGATCGAGCGATGATATCCTTGCTCGAAGTCGTTATGTTATTTATCGTATACTGCCTCCTAGAGACTTCCTGTTCGAGTTCCGGCACCTTGGTCTTCGCCGCTTTTGAATTCCCGGTGGCGTTAAGCTTGCCGAGTAACTCCTCGGCCATGACCATCCAGTCGGAGAAAGTTCGGCAGTTGTTATGCAGACTTTTCCAATTCTCGGAGCACTTTGTCCATGTGTTATACCGCGTGGAGTACTTCTGGTTGACGGTGGCCCATTCGTCCTTCAATTTTTCCACCAATCTTATGATCTGATCGGCTTGTTCCTTTCGAGAACGTCTCACGACGTCCGAGCTAAGATTCTCGACCTCTTCTACGCTCGATTTTAATATACTCAAAGCGTTGCATATCTTGTTGAGACAGTCTTCCTGGTTTATGTAAGATTCGTACTCTTTTCCGTTCAGCGGAGGAGAGTTCAAAGATCTCGATACCGTTGATATAGCTTCTCTCAATTTGTTTGTTCGAGTAACAAAATCCGGTTTACTTATGCCTCCGACGTCCTGGAAGATAAAATATCGTTACGCAAACGTTCGATACTTTAGCTGCTAACAAATTTTACTCACGATTTCCATCTTCTTCTCAGCGACCAGTTTATCCTTCTCTTTGCTGCCGCTGAATCTCTTGAACTGGGAGCTAACTTCTTGCCATTTACCGTTTATCGTGTATCTGGCGGTCTCAACGTGTCCAACGTTCGACCTTTTGAGCTCGTTCCCGAGTTCGTTGAGCCTGAGAATCTGTTCCTGTTTTATTTCAAACTCTTCCGTGAACAGTTCCAACTGTCCTTCGTAATTATTGGCCTGTTCAAGCTTCAGAGGAACGTCGTTGAACCATTCGTTGAATTCGCAGACCAAAGCGTTGTACTGCCTCAGAGCCTCCTCCGCCTTCTGTGCCTGGGTGCGTCTCGCCTCTGTCTCTGACATAACTTGGTGCCATTTGCTCCTCAGCTTGTCCTGATGGTCCGTCTTTATCCTCTCCGCCCTCGAGGGATCCGTCATATGCACAGTCATAACGAGACCGTCTCCCTTGCTTATCAGACTCGCCGCGTCGGGCGCCAAGCAGCTGACTTCGCCCTTTATGACCTGTGAAAATAAAAATTCAGTTCTGAATCTTGAGAAGAAGAGGAGAATAATCTTTCCACAAACCTCGAGGCGTTTTGCCGGATCTTTTTCGTTACTGACTCCTCCGATCGTCATCAGCATCACGTCCATTCTGCGCAACATTCTTTGAGCCGCTTGCTCAAACTCTAGAATGTCCCTTTCGAACGTGGTTCGAGTCTGGCCGGTGGTAGGGGATCTAGCGAATTTCGAAGTGACTTTCCACACCGGGGAACGAGACTGCTTCTCGTTCTTTATCTGGAGGTAAAGACGGATAGTGAGGTGAAATTTTTTCCGCAAAACGCTAAGAAAAATTAATATTCTTACCTAACTTGGTTTTAATAAACGTAATGAAAGAGTTACTGAATAGCAGCGTGATCGTTAGCTGTTTTGTTAATCAATTAACGCAAAACGATAATTATTTATTTATTGTTTGTTTGTTTGTTTGTTTCCTAAAGCCTTGTTTACCTTAGCCAAGAGGTGTTCGACATGCTCTCCTAAAGTAGAATCCTCTCCTTCGGAGCTTGAGCTACTAACGTCAATTTCAGTATCGTCGGAAAATATGAGTACGTCGTCGGTCTCTTTGTCGCTTCCGTAAAAACTTTCGCAATCCTCTAAAGTATCGTCCGAAGACAAGCATCTCGGCATCTTTGGTATCGGTGATTTTCTGTACTGTCTAGACGCCAATTCGTGACTAGAATTTCCAACGATTTCACAAGTATCGGAGAAACCAACTTTCTTCTGAACATCTTTTCTCCTAGCTCCGTTGCTCGGAGCGGGCTTATCGTCGAGTATCAAATACTCCGCTACGCTCTCAGGGTCCTTCAGACCCGTCAGACTGCTATTCTTCTCGATTTTCGTATCGACGGAAGCAGATTCGTGCACAAGGGGCAGCGGCGAAACCGACGCGGCGCCATGCCTCGTAGATCTTTGGGGCGTAAACGATCTCGGAGACTTCAAAGCATCGTCCAACAGCTGCGAAAGATCCGCGTCCTTGTTTTCCAGGTTTAATTTGAGGCTCAGTTTCTTCACTGATTTTTCTTCATTCCCGTCGTCCGAGGATCTTCGTTTCTTCAGTATCGGAATCAGCTCTTTCTTCGTCGTCGGGTTCTCCGCAGCCTCTTTACTCTTACTCTCAATCCCTTCCGTGTCCGTGTCCGGCTCGGTCTCGACGTCCTCCAGTATCTCAACTCTCTCAACGACCTGGGGCATCTGTTCCACGCTGACATTGGCGCTCGGAAGGACAACGTGGTCCTCGGGGGAAGCGACGGACTTGACGATCTCCATTTCTTTAACTTCGACGATGCGGAATGAGTTCGGTTGCGCTTTGCTGTATTTTATCGGTTTCGAGTCCGTCGCTGTTAGACTGTTGTTTGAAACCTGAGAAAACAGTTTACTGTTTTTTGCCAAAAAGAATTCCTCCTCGTCCGGCGATTCTTTCCTAGGCTGCGAGGTCTGAACGACGTCTGGAATCGAGCTCATGTCTAATCTCCGTCTGACCGTTTTACTCACGTCTATAATCTGACTACCCTTTTCGGATTTCGAGCTTGACTTTCTACTCCTCAGAGGTATATCTATCGGAGAGCTCTCAGGCGTCTTTGCGTCTCCGTTTGATCGATTATTGTCCTCAAAGGCAGGATTTAGATATCCGATACCGTAAAGAGACTCGTCCCGATCGTCTATATCTCGTTTAATCGTTTTACTCGTTACAACGATCGAAGATGAATTATTCATCTCCGTATCGTCTCTCCCCTTACGGTCGTCGAATGTTTTATTATAAACCAATAAATGATCTGTACTTTTTTGGATCCAACCCTGTGGAAAATATGATTCTTAAGGAGTGTGCGATTACTTTGTTTTTTTTTTTTTTTTATTTTTCAAGCTTCGTTTTTTTTTTTTATGTTTCTTTTTATGTGAGAATAGCGGGTTAATGATACGATGATGTTAAGCCAGTCCATATATACACAATGCAATAGCGATGCGTAATTTATCATTTTTCTATGATTTCGATATTCATTCTTTCAATCACTGATATAATACTCTAGTAGAAGAATATTTTTTTGATCATCTCGATCATCCATCACCATAGTGCGTATATATTAAACATTCTTCGTGTCTTTATTTATTTTCATTTTTTTTTTTCTCAGTTTTGTTTGTGTGTATTAATTATCAAACATCCACGTTTTAGGGGAGAGACGTACACACAGGTTTTTTTTTTGTCTTTTTGTTTCTCCTTTTGTTTGTATAGCGGTGAAAAAAAATAGATTGTGCGTGGGGAAAAAAAAAAGTGGTGAAATTTTCATTTTCCGATACTTGTGTTCTTTTTTTTGTTTTATCCGTTCACCAGAAATTTTGTTGTGCATCGATTGTATGTGTTGTTGTTATTATTTACAATTTTGATACATAATATTGTGCAAACGTCAAGAAAGTGAGACAACCGGCACCAAAAAATTCAAGCATCGGAACACCTCTTGGATATAATATAGAGATAGCTGTGAGAGATCTATAAGAGATTTTCGTGATTCATATATTCTTTTTTTTGAATCGTTATCCTATCCTTGTTTCGTTATAAAAATAATTATAAATTATCTAATATACATATAAATATATAATAAATTCTTTAGACTTTGGGATCGTAATTTTAGATCGTTATCTAAGACCTGGCTAATTCGATTTCAATGTACGCGTACAGTGATTGAGATAAAAACAGGTGCGACAAGTTTTAATTAAAAAAAAAAAAACATTAGAGTGACAAACACCAAATGTTAAAGTGTATAAAGCAAAATATAAGCCGTGAATGATGATAAGCAATGGTCGTTATAATCGATTGAATAAGATAGAGAGAGAGAGGAGGTGGTATATTCAAAATATTGTGATCATACAAATTCTAAGGGACGAGATGTTCTATATTCTATATTGAATTAAAAAAAACGGAATACTTTTTTTTTACTTACTTGTATTCTGTTGCATATTTCCTCCCATTTTTCACAGACCTTCGCGACCTTCGGATAAAACGAACAACGCTGGAGCTGCTGTACTTTCGGCTTAGCTTCTATCATCTCGCTCTGTATCGCCTTGTCAAATAAACAAAAAACAACAAATTTCAATATCAATTTTTTTATCTCAAGAGAGAAAAGAACCAAATTTACTGTTTTGAAGCATGTTTTGATAAATTTGAACGCAATATTTTTTTGAATTGATAAAATTTGTACTTTTCAAATTGTATATTATAATTTCTGAGGCGTAAAATAATGATAAATTAACTATCGATTGCTTTGTAAAAATACCTTGCAATGTTCGAAGTGTTGTTCGCTCAATTGATCGCTCGGCACAGCGTCGAGCTGATTAAGTTTTTCTTCCGTCTGTTGAAGCCATGCATCTATTTCATCGACGCACGGTTCCTCCTATGGAACAGAGAACAAATTCAACATTAATTAAAAACGATTCTAGAATTCTAGGATCTTCAAAATGACTTGAAATCGTCTCAAATACCAAAAAATCAACTAAACTCTATCGAATTTTTCGTTCAGTTCAATCAAATCCGATGTAATCTTTTCAAATTTCTTTTTCTTTAATTTCAAACGTCTAATTTCTTCACTTTTAGGGTTTTTAGATCCTATTTTCGATATCAATAATTAGTGATCATCTTCAAACTCACCTCTGAGCCATTGCAGAGTCGTAGTCTCCGCTCGGTGTTAGCCAGTCTAGTCGTGACTTCCGTAACTCTTTCCCTGAGTTGTTCCAAGTACATGGGATCGCATAGTTTTGAAAATTCATCCTGACACCTGAACAATTTATCTCTGACAACGTTGAGCCGTGGAATAACTTCCGTCAGAGTTTCCTGTGGTCCAAAAAATTCACGCTTTATAATTATATTTCACCAATTACTCTACAATATTGCTTTAAAAAAAAATCCAAAAATTGGTATTTTTCGTATCAAATTTATGATATTCTGGATAGAATTCAATTTAAAGATTCAAATAAACAACAAATTTGCAAATTCTCAACAATTTACTGGAAAAAAAAAAGATAATTCGATTTAAAAAAAGCAAAGTTATGCAAATGTTAGAGTTTTTGAATATCAATGAATATTTTGAATCATAAAATATTTATATTACTGAATATTTAATCAGATAATGATGGATTTATCAACTTCAATAACTTAAAATTTCTAATCTACACTTACAGTAACATATATCGCGTTCACAGGCAATTCGGGCATATTTTTCTGCGTGTCTAATTCCTTATTGATGCTCTCGATGGACATATTGATGTAGTTCATGTGCTTGAATATATCTCGCGAAAGTTCAAGCGCAGATTCGAGGGCAGACTTCGACTCAGTTATTTGCAATCCGAGCTGCAAAAATGAAATAGTATCTCAGAATGAATTCCTGACATAGATCGGTCGCGATAAACCCAAAGACCTCAACACACCTTATTGTAAAGTTCTTTCAGAGTGTCGATTCTTTTCGAAAATTTTCCTGGCTCCTGAACGATTCGATCTTCTACCAGTTTCCTCCCAGTAAGAATAATGTTCTCAATTTCTCCCTTTATTTCGCTCAGTGTTTGATAAAAACGCTGAAATAATAAAAAAATAATGAAAAAAAAATTGAATTCTTTTGATAAATCACTTCAAGATTTACCAAGCAGTGTTTAAGCTGTCCTTCTATCGCCTCAGGATCCTCGGAAGCGAGTTCCAGAAGACAAGTGGCTTCTTCGATCCCCCTGAGTTCCCTCAGAGCCCGAGACAATCTCGGCTCGAGATTCTGGGGGCAACAGAATCGTTGAAACTTCGTATTGACTTCGGTAAACTTTCCCTCTATCAACTGCATCTGTTCCTGTAGTCGGGCCGCAGCTTCGTGTTTACCGTTTGCCTTGTAAGATTCCACCTGAGACTCCATTTCGTGTAGAGTTGCCTTCTGGTTTTCTAACTCTTCGAATAATTTCTGTAAGGGATATCGATAAACGGTTTATGAGGAATTTGAATAAAATTAGAATAAACACATACAGTGAATAGTTTGGACCAAACACAGACCTGAATTTCGTGCGGCAAATCATCCGCGGTCAGGTCACAATCGAGTCGTGCAGTTAGTACGGTGTCTACTTGCGTTAGGGAATTTTGGAGCGCGATTATACGACCTTCGGACTCTTGAGCTTGACGCACGGATCCTTCCAAGAGTTGGGCTCGTTCCCCTGCCTACGCAACAACATCATGATCAAGATTCTTCGTTCTCAAAATCACTTCTAATTTTTTTTCAAATTTTTAAAACGGTTTGAATCCAGTTATTCAATTTATGAGATAGAAAAATTGTTTCGCGATATTCTAAAATTCGCAATTCCTCATCTGTTTTTGGCCCCGCTACAAATTATCTTTGCTTGTTAATGCTGAAAATTATTCAGAGCCAACTTCGACTAGATCTTTGAGTAGAAACTGTTTCCAGTTTATATTGAGAGAAATTCTTCAATATTTCAATGGGATTAGAACACAAATTGAAGATTATGCTTCATTCGGTAACGAATGATCGTTCATCAAAAGAACGTGGTTTTCACCCTTTTGCTGAGATTGTCCCATCTGTTGGAGAGCCCCTCGACGTCGGTCTTGACGGAATTAGTCATGATATCGTTGTCGATCAGCTGCCTACCGATTTCTTTAATCTTGGAGAAACGGGACTCTGGTCGGTTCCTGATATAATTTTCCAGATCCTGAAACCAGAAGAATAATAAAAAATCAATCCATCTCATCTAATCCAAACAATTTCAATCCAACGTACGTCAAGTTCTTCAGAAATTTCTTCCGCGTCAGCGGCGCTCTTGGTCGACTTTTTCAATCTCTTGTCAAGTTTGTCCAGCCAATCGCTCTCCTGGGCTACCAGAGCCCTGAATTCGCCGTATTCGTGGCTCGCGTTTTGAAGCTGTCTGTATCGTTCGTAAATACGATCCGTAACGTCCGTCCACCTTGCGTTGAGGTGGGTGAAACGTCTGCCTAATTCCTGAACGGAAGAACCTTCCGAGCTGAGTAGCTTGTCGTTTCCCATCTCGTTTATGTTCCTGAACTCTTCCACCCTCCTGTCGACCTTGTCCTTCAACACCTGATAGCATCCTCGAGCCTGAAACAACTCGACGGACGAAGTGATCTTCTCCTTGGACGGAATCTCCTTCTCCAGGTTCGAAAGCCACTTGGTAAAATCCTCGATCCCGTTTATGATCTTGTCGTTCTTTTTCAAAGCATTCTGAAATTTATCCGCCTGGAGTTTGACTCCGTCGACTATAGCGTGCCACTTTTGCGATACGGTTTCCAGTCGATTGTTCAAAACGTTTGCAAACTTCGGTTCTGAATTCTCCAGCAGCCTGTTAGCGCAGGTCTGTATGTGCTCGATCCTCGGCTTGTTCTTGCTTATGTCTTCGGACAACGAACGGATCTGCTCGAGCTTGAACTCGGTCGTTTCCACGTCGCTGACCAGAGCGTCCTCGGAGGCCTCCTCCAAATACCTGGACGATTTTTCGAGCCAGTCTTCGAAGCTGTCGAACTCGGCGTTGAAGTTTTTCGACGACTCGATGTCCTTCAATACCTTCTGCTGTCTCTCCTCAAGAATGATAGGAATGTCGCTCCACTTTGTGTTCAGATCTTGAAGCTCGTCTTTGAGCCTTTGGGCTCCGGAATCTCCGCTACATTTAGCGATCAGATCCTGACCGGCGGAATTAACGTACTTTAAATTGACTCGTTGCTGGTCTATAGACTCCTGAAGATCCGCGAACTTCTTTAATTGTATTTCCATCGAAGTATCGTCGGAAACGACCGCGTGTTCCGAGAGTAGAACGCCTTCCACGGAGTTGATGAAAGTCAAGAGGCTGCCGACGGTGTCGGTGTACTTTTTCGGTGGCTTTTTGTCTTCCAAATTCGTCAATTCTGTTAATCGATCGGAAAGCTTCTTCGAAAGATCTTCCCAATCGTTCGTAAACCTCTTCGCATCCGTGTCCACGGCGTTGGCCTCGGGCCCCGCGACCTGGTTCTCGATAAGCTCTTTAGCCTTCAGTTTTAACTTTGATATACGGTCGTCGTGTGATTTCATCGACTTTATCTTGACCCTGTAGTTCTCCAGTTGATTGTTTCCCAGACTCGAATTAAACCACTTCGTGTGTCCCTCGAGGATGAGCCGCAGACTCGCCAGCTCGATATTGAACTGTTTGAGATCCATGAGGAAGTCGATCCTCTCCTTGATCTCGTGGAGTCTGTTGGTTGTCGCCTTCCACCTCTCTTGTACGCTTTTTATCTTCTGCTCATCCTCTTCGGTCTGTTCATTTGTCTGTTTAGTTTCCTCCAAAAGTTGGCTTCCCAGTTGTATAACTTTTGTGAATTCGCTCTCGTGTGATTCAACGTCGGCCAGACTGTCCTCGTAAACGACTTTCTTCTCCTCTACGCTGAGTTCGTCGAAGACACCCTCGGATCTTCCAGTCTCCAAATCCACGTAATCCAGCCACTTGTAAAGATTCAAGAGCGCAGCTTCGAACTCCTGTCTGGTCGCGCTGCCGAGTCGACGCTTTTTAGAGTCACTGTGGGTCGTTGTAGACGCGATTTCCTCCCTGTACGCGATTGTCGTCACAGTTTCGGTCATCCACTCGTTCCCGGTGACGGTTGTGGTCTCGATCGCGGGTTTGAGGTCGAGCTCGAAACCCGAGCTGGTGATCCTCTGCCCCTGGACTTCCATGATCTGAACAACGGCGTCCCATCTGTCCTGCAGGTTCTCGATCTTCTCTAGAATACCGGTGCTCTCCGGGGACGACCCCTGCTCATCCAGTTCCTGAACTGCGACCTGCAAGGCCGTAAGCTTCTTCTGCTGATGGTCCATCTCGATTTTGAGCAGCTGCAGCTTCTTTATCCTCTCGAGAACCTCGCCCATCTCCGACGCCGGGTTCGCCTCCATCTGTTTAAGCGTTATTTCCCTCTCGTTGAGCCAGGCCATCAGTCTCTTGTACTCGTCAGTTATGTCGACCCACTGAGAAGACAGGATTTGTAATTTCTGATTCCTCTCTTCTATCCACTGGCAAATATGCGTCCATCTCTCGCCCAAGGCGGTCAACTGGTCTTCCATCTGGGCGTAGACCGTCTCGGAGCTCTCCTCGTCCACGACTACGACTATCTTGCTCAGACCGTCGACCACGCTCTGCTGCTGCTGAATATCTTTTCGCAGTTCTGTCAGCTGATTCATCTGCTCGTCTAGAGCGAATTGGTTCAATTCGGAAGCAGACATTCGGGATATTCGGTCCTCAGTTTCCGTCAGCCATCGGCGCAGGGAGTCCAACTGCGCTTGTTGCTTTTCCATCAGAACCTGATAGTGGAAAAATCGTTATTAGAAAAGTCTGGTCGGTAAATTGTCTGCATTTTAACGATCTCTCACCTCGTGAATTCTCGACTGTCTTTCCATCGCGTGAGTCCTGAGTCCCTCCCACCTGGAATTGAGCAGCTGCATTTGGACCCTGACCTCGTCTTCTTCGTCCTTGTGCAATCCTCCGTCGGCCAAAAGCCGGGCGCCCTCTTCTAATACGGCGCCAACTCCGTCCTGGTGTCCCGATAACTCCATCAGGAATGTTTCGTGCTCGTGAAACTGTTGCTTTAGAATGTCCAAAGTAGGTCCTGGCTCCGGTGCGTGGCTCAATTTGTCTTCGGCTTCGAGTAGCCAGGTCAAAACCTCCTCCAAAGCGACTTGGTAGCCGCCTAATTCCACCGAAACATTAGTAGCCAGACTCATAGGCCTCGATATCGGCATTCCGAGGTTCGCGAAGGACAAATTACTCTGGAAAAAAATTCAAATAAGAAACAATTCCGACATCCGGAGGTTGAGAAGTAGCGCGATCTCTACCTCGGCGCCAGGCGTAGTCACAGGACTGGAATCGCTGGCAACTGAGATATCCAGGTCTCCGACATCCTCTCCGGAATGGGGTAGAGACTGGAAGAGACACATGACGTACATCATGATAGACTTTTTGTCCGGAACGGAGGTGTTAACGTCTGTAAAAATGAAAGATCAGTGAAACCAGAGTTACATCGAGTACCAGAAGTAGAAGAATGGATTGGTTTTCTCGTTACCCTCAGGATCAAGGAGTCTCTCGATCCCAAGATGCTCCTGAGCAAGTCGGAACGCGTGATCTAGTCTGGCGTTGGGATGCTTTCGGGATAGATTAGCGAAATCGAAGAGACTCGGTTTCCATCTGTGAAGAAGAGCGTTGAAGGCTAGACCGTCGGACCAGGATGTGGTGAAATTCTTTATGTCGACTCCGGCGTAGTTCTGAAAAATTAATACCATTGAATATGGATAATTCATAGCCGCAGAGATCCCATAATTTCATGGATTGATCCAGACCTGTGAATTCTGACGACACCAAGCGAGGAGAGTTTTCTCCAAATTCGTTTGCTGGAGCTCCGACATTAGGTCTTTGAGGTGGTAGTGTACCTGTTGGAATAATATCGTAGGATAAACTGGGATAATCATGATCGACATAAGCGTAAATTAATTCTTACTGGAAGATTTTTAACTGTGCGTAATTGCATTTGTGTCCCGATACTTTCGAGTTTCCTCGTTTTTTGGGGAATCGATGGACAATGTGCCGGGAAATATTGAGAATCTTCTAGGATGAACGGGGTGTACGATGGGGATTTTTTTAGTCAGGGTATGCTTCGGTTTTTGAAAGAGGGAAATTATCCATGGATTCGATCCATTCCTTCTACTAGCAGACTGGAAGAGAATTTATTCCAAATTCTTTCTTCAATTATCGTATACTTGGTAATTAATTTTAGCAAAAATTCTGCCTTCTTTCAGATAAACAGTCTTTCATTTTTTGTTTCAATGTGAATTATTGCAATTTCGAGTACGCCTCACCTGCCAATGAAGTATAATGCTCCACACGAGACCCAGAGTCAGTTTTGGATTTCCATCTACGATGTCGTTACTGCTAATATTGACCAATTTGACCTGATAAAAATCAATGAAACAGATATATTTTCATTTAAAGTATGAAATAACAAAGGGATGTAATTTTATCATCTTTAATTCCATTTCTCCTCCTACTTATTTTATATTTTTCAAGTTGAACAATGAGATTATTCGATTGTAGATTGAAGAAAGGTTCTAAATTGTACTCATTTTGGGATAATTATGTACGTAACAAAAAATTGAATGAATGATTAAAAAATTGTAGATTAATCTGACTTAATTAATTATCCGACCCAACTATATAAAAAAACTCACATTGTTTTGCTCGAGAATCTGCAACGCCTTGTTCACATTATTCAGATGATGGACTCGCATTCGTCCTCGCTCTCTTTTCTGAAAGACAAAATACTGAATTTTGAGAAAAAAAAAAGTGTAACAAAGATATCGATTTAATTTTCTGCAAAAAATTGACCAAGTTTGATTCTTGAAAATATAAGATTAAGCAAGCAATTGGGGATTTTTTTTTTTTTTTTTTTTTTTTTTGACAAATATGATTGTTATCAGACTTTTTCCCGTTGATAAACTAATCACAGATTGTCATCGAACGATTGGAATATTTGTAGGCCTGATGTAACGAGTATATCGTTACCTCGCACCTGTTATATCCCTGACTATAACATAATACACAGAATATTTATACTCTCGGAGCTCAGTATCATATTCATGCAAATATTATACGACACGCGATATACTCTCTCGCCTACTTATTTCTATTTGCTGTGGGAGTAGTAAAGTAGATAGATTAAGTATATCTGATCATACAACCCGCATACCGCAAACAATCCTGAAAGTACTCTACCAAAAATTGAAAGTCATGTTATTTTAGGGGAATTTTTTCAATCGTGAAATTTAGAAAAATAATAATTTTTATTTTCAATCTTCATAATTAATCTTCAATTTTAGAAAGATAATAATTTTTCTCTCATTTCTCATTCTTCAAATATTTCAGTAGTCAATTTTATAAATAAATACGATTTTTCTGTAACTTTATGATCATAGTTTGTGAAATATTTCAATCGTTAAAATTTTATGGAGTTAATAATTTTTTTTTTCGTGATAGTCAATTTTTATTATACAATATGATCAAGCGGGTTTTAGCTGACTATGAGCCAGCCTTCGAACTTCCCGTTATCGATTTTGTCCTCGGTTGTTTTGAAATTTGCAAATATAACCTCAGGTTTTTGATCAGCGGTTCAAAAAACCTTCGAGTACCAATTTCCGTAAGATTCCGAATGTTTTCAATGTTTTTCGATTCGCCATTTTGAATTTCGCAAATCTGACTTCAGATTCGTGATCAGTGACCCAAAAAACCTACGAGTACTAAATTTCATCTAAATCCAAATGTATTTAGTTTTTTTTGCAAAATATCGAATACGCCAAATTAAAATTTTGCAAAACTGACTTCAGATTCGTGACCAGCGATTGAAAAAACCATATGGTACCGAATTTCATTGAAATCTGTTGATTCGTTCTCAAGATATCGTCATTTTTGTTGTGTTTTTTTAGAATTTTGTTATTTGAATAGTTCAAAAAGTACTAATCCGATCAAAGCCAAAATCTAATCAGTTCTAAGTTAAGAAAAGCCCCGTCGAATGAGCGCTATTTGATCGAAATCCGCGAACTCGTTCTCGAGATATCGCGCATACAAAAATGTGGTCACATACACACACCCAGACGTGAAACTGAAAATAGTCGGAGGTGATTCTTTGGACCTCGAAACGTGGAGATTTAGTGAAAACTCAACTATTCATTTTCGGGTTGATTAAAATAACTTCCTCTTTTCTCTGAAAACAGAGAAACGGGTAGTTAAAAAAAATTAGAATTTGTTACCGATGCAGTAAATAAATTGTTTTATCGATACTGCGGACTGTGTCCCACATCCTTAAAGAGACATAAAGATTAAAACAAATTTAATTGGCAATTAAGATAGTATAAAATAGTCGATTACGTCACGTATACCAATTAAACAGCGTCTTACTCTCGAGATCCTACAGTATGTATCAGGATGGAAAGAAGAAAAAAGAATATGAATTGGATGCAAGATCGTAAAATTGAGTCAATATTTAAATACATCATCGCATTAATACATCAAGAAAAGCACAGTGTAAAATCTCCGAGAAACAAAAAATTTATTTTTTTTTTCAATTTTTTTGGGGGTAATATATAATCAGTCTCTAAACTGAGCAACAAACAATACTCGGAAAATACATATAAAAATGTGAATCGTATATATTGTAAAAAATATAAGTGAATCGGTCGTAGCTATATATATAAAAAAATAATATTTGAACGAATAAACGAAAATATTATATCGTCGAAGGGGAAAAAGGTAAAGGCGATATCTTTTTCAGAGAGCCTATATATATATACAGTGTGTAAAATCGATAGATTCTATTTCTGGGTTTAGGATTTAGGTATATCAGATTCAAGGTGCGGTGAAGATAACCGGTGATGATATCTATCTGTACTACTCAACCGATTAGGACTACCCCAATTCCATCATCTCCTTTTTTCTCCCGTCGTACTATTTTTTCCCCACCGCTGCAATTCGTTCTGTGATCGAATAAAAATATATATATACTCACGTATGATTTTGTCGTGAGTACTTCGAGCAGAGATAGAAGACGATTTCCATCTCGAAGATCGACGAATAAATCTGATACTGGCTCGTGGTGATTCTACGAAATTAAATCGTAAACAAAAAGAATCAGAATCTTTGAAATTTATTCAATTTGAATTCATAGACTCGTTAATATTTTTTTCTTTCTAATGATTCAAATTTGATTTTTCTTTTTTTTTTTTGTAGAGATTTTCGTTCGTCTTGTTTAATTTTTTTCAAACATAATTTTTCTGATATCAAATTTATATTCAATTGAATATTTTTGCGCGAATGACGTGACATTGATTCATTTGTGATTGATTATATTTTATAAGTATTGTAAATATTACCACAATTGTACCAGTTTTGTTTTACCTGTATTTCTATCGCCCTCTTTGGGTTCGCCTGTTGGGCCTTCTCTCAATAAATAAATAAATAAATAAATAAATAAGCGAGTTGAAAGGTACAGAAAAAAAATTATCAATACGATTTAGGAAGCAAAATGAAATGAAAAATATGAGTGAAGTCGCTGATTACTTTTAGAAGCTGGGAGTTTATCCATTTGGCAAAGGTTTTCTTCTGTACATCTTCCCGTTCGTCTGAAAGCAGATAAGAAAAAAAGCAAACTTTAGATACGTTTGTGAAAAATAATAATTATAAAAAAAAAAAAATCAATTACATGTATTTTTATAATTTCTAATTATTTGTCTTATAATTATAATTATTCAGTGACGTATAAGAGAAAAAATAATGGTGAAACCAAAAATTAATCAAGTTATTTGACCAATGTGAAAATTATATTCGATTTTGATCTATACGTAATGAAATAATTGATTGATTGAAATTACTTTCTGCCTTCGGGCCGGAGGGTGCCATCCTAATTTCAGTTTCAATTAAAATCATACGAAATTATATTCCGCACAAAATGGAATATTATAACATAATTAATTACACTATATAATTTTAGTTTGAATATTCACATCGCACAATTCGTCAATAACATATATAACCATGAATTTAGTCCTATATAATTTTATCAATCACAGTCACATAGGAAATACGAGAAGAAAAAGAAAAAAAAAAGAACAACGTAACGAATATCGATTCCAATTCTATACTGCAGATAGATTCACTTCGAGTCTCGATTCAAATAATTATATTTTTTCTATTCTCGCTCTTGACTTTATAAACAATTTTTTTTTAATTTTTTTTTTTCAGGATTATTACTCAATCCTATTCATCACTCGCTGAGCCCGAGTATAGATATGAATGGTTAGAATCACGATAGCTGATCGAATTTTCGTTTCAACAATTTCACGTTTGGGGGGGGTCCATTGATTGAGCACAAAAAAAGGATCATTGAATCAAAACTAGATAGAGAATATGAATAAAAAACAAAATGTGTGGCCTTTTAGGTTCGATGGTTAACTGTTGAAAATATTAGTTGTTACATATTCTGAATCACTATATTTTGTGTGCTTTAAATTTTCAATTATTTCCAACAACTGTGATAAACTGTAAAACGATCCAGTAGAGAGGAAAAGAGTAGAGTATCGCATTTATTCCGTCCTGGAGAGTAGAACTCCGCAGATGACCACAGACAAAAATTGAAAAATATATTAACGAAATATAGAACAATATAATAATAAATTGAAAGATATTATATACGTACAACATCCATAAATAATTGAATAAAGAATAGGAAAAAGAGTGTTTCGAAAATATTTTTTTTTATACAGCTATATATAGTATAACAATAAGATTGAGTGAATAAAAATGAATGAGAGTAAAATAAAAAACATCCTGTGCAATACTTTGAAGATTATATATAGCTTGTAGCTCGGTTCGTAGAGAACAGAAAGAATGGCCAGCGTGTGGGTGGAAATAGGGGGCGGGGGGGGAATAATGAACACAATATCAAGTTGTACTACGTTTGTATGTAATAACTAGGGGCTCCGCCCCTGCGCGCTTCGCGCGCCCACCCCGGTCGG
>JAFFZH010011927.1:3516-23158 GCA_018420115.1 Euura saliciscinereae
CCGGCGTCCAGGTCTATCGCGCCATAGTTTCCGGCGTCCAGGTCTATCGCGCCATAGTTCCCGGCGCCCAGGTCTATCGCGCCAAAGTTTCCGGCGTCCAGGTCTATAATTCACTCTGTATAATATGGAACCTAGATCATCTTATATCTCAGTACCTATATCATCTTGTATCTATGTGTGCGTTGATGTTATCTAATTCCTTCCTGTGCGTGCCGAGCGTGGATTGTACAATGTGTGTGTGATTTGCCAATAAGACAGCCAAACGGTTGGTGTCATTGAACAATCTGTCAATTTGTGTGTTATAATATTCGCCGTCGGAAGCTGCTAGGGTGCCGAATAATGCTTCCCTTATTTCTCCAACGAAGTTAATTAAACCACGCTTGCTTCGTTTGAGTTTGGGGAGGATCAATGTTGCGTCGTAGTTTTCGGCGTCCAGGTTGTTCGCGTCGTAGTTTCCGTCATTCAGGTTGATCGCGTCGTAGTTTCCGTCGTCCAGGTTGTTCGCGTCGTAGTTTCCGTCGTCCAGGTTATTCGCGTTGTAGTTTGTGGTGTCCAGGTCTACTGCGTCGTAGTTTCCGTCGTCCAGGTTGATCGCACCGTAGTTCCCGGCATCTCGGTCTACCGCGTCGTAGTTTCCGTCATCCAGGAAAAATGAGTGTCCCAAGAAGGGTTAGAAATGGGTAGAACAGCCACTGACCGTTAGAAAAAGTTAGGCCAGCCATTCCTAGGAAAAATGAGTGTCCCAAGAAGGGTTGGAAATGGTTAGAATAGCCACTGACGGCTAGAAAAAGTTAGGCCAGCCATTCCTAGGAAAAATGAGTGTCCCAAGAAGGGTTAGAAATGGGTAGAACAGCCACTGACGGTTAGAAAAAGTTAGGCCAGCCATTTCTAGGAATAGTGAGGCGCGGAGCCCCTAGTGATTTAATAATAATATTTACAGCGTTGATAATTGGTAATATGCTGAAAATCTGTGAATTGAATTATTTAATTGAAAATTATAGGGTGAATGATGAATTTCTTTCGTGAAATCTCCCATTTTCAAAAAATTCATCAATTAGGTAGAAGTATATTTTCAATTTTTCAAAAAATGTCACTCACTAGAAAGAGAATTATTATATGTTAGAGAGAGATAATTATTAATTGTTCTAAAAATGGTCAATTAGTGAAGAATAATTTGCTAATTATTCCAGAAATCAGTAACGCGAAAGTCTAAATTTCTAATTTTTCAAGAAATCAGTAATGCGAAAGTCTAAATTTCTAATTTTTCAAGAAATCAGTAATGCAAAAGTTTAAATTTCTAATTTTTCAAGAAATCAGTAATGCGAAAGTTTAAATTTCTAATTTTTCAAGAAATCAGTAATGTGAAAGTCCAAATTGCTAATTATTCAAGAAATTAGTAATGTGGAATTCTAGATTGCTCATTTTCGTAAAAATTATTCATAGTTCCTGGTGTCCAGGTCTATGGCGCGATAGACGCCAGCCTGGCCTTCCGAGCCTTTTTTTTCGCCGCTCCACTGCGATTTCTCCTCTTTCCTTCGCCGGTCGTGGATTCAGTCGGCCCGACTTGCGTTGAGCCTCCCCCCTCCCGACCGTTACCGGCGTCGAGACCACCAGGTTGCGGTGAGCCAAGTCGACCAGCGTCTCCCCGGACTCGGCGTCCATTGTCACCGCTGAGCCAGCCTCGTTCGAGGCCGCGTCAGCGGGTTCTCCCTGTACTTCGTCCGTTTTGTCTTTTTTGTGTTCCATGAAAGTCCCACGAAAAGCTAGGGAACTAAACGGTCCGCCCGGCCAGAGCCCCGCATGGCCGGGTAAGGCTGCTTACGATGGGGGGTCGCCCGATACCCCAAGGGCATCGTTACGGCACTGTACCTTAGTACCTTTCAGCCTCGGCACGATGGCTCCCACCTCGGCATAAGGGAGCTGGTCCGCGGCCGGGGCCTTCAGTCTCCTGAACCGGTTTTTACGCCGGATGGGTCCTTTATAGCCACCGACTAACCCGGGTGTCCCCAGTACCCGGCCCGGTGCACTGGCTGCCCAGGCCCCCGAGCCATGATTGGCTGGATCTCCCCGGGCCGTCCTCCTATCCGCCACCTGGAGACGCGCTCGGTAGGGGCTCAACCTGCCCCCCCGCCCCTCGAAAGGCAGGGGGCTTCCGAGTTCAGGTGGATACTCACCCGAGTCTGCCGGTCTGAGGTTTTCAGATTTGCATGCCGATGCCGGATAATGTGTGCAGGCGGAAGAACCTGGTTGGTAGCTGGTTTTTCCAATGCTGAGCGGATTCTTGGATCGCTTTGCGAGCCGAAATTCACTCACAGGTTTTCAGATTTGCATGCCGATGCCGGATAATGTGTGCAGGCGGAAGAACCTGGTTGGTAGCTGGTGAGACCAATGCTGAGCGGATTCTTGGATCGCTTTGCGAGCCGAAATTCACTCCAAGTCTGAAAATTCATCTTGCGCCGTGGTAGTGCATCGTGCTTTTCAGCCAACGCCAGAACACTGGCCTGGGACTGGTGAGGCCCGAGCTAGTGTAGAAAATATCTACATGCCAGCTCTGGCGCAGGATGAATTACCAGACATGGAGTGAATTCCTACCCCGGTTACGCGTATTGCCAGTGTTACCTTGCAAGTTGAGAGTACAAATTCCTTACTGATTGAGTGTTATTTTGAGTGGTCATACAGTATATACTTGAGTACTTCGATCTGGAGACCTATCCGTACATCAATAATGTTTACGCTTCAGTATAATCTGAGGAACAATTTGGATGGTTGATATTCCATCGCGTGGTAGAAACAACAGTTTGAAACCTGTTAGTCACCATTTACATTACCTGTTACAATCGTTGTACAGTATATACGTATAGATGGACCTATCTCAATTTACTCTTGTTTTCAACGTAACCATCCTGCACTTTTGAAATGGCACGTCTTTTATGTGCATCCTGTTTCATTGTTACCCAGGTACAACGCCATCACAAAACCACTGGAATACGGTGTTAAAAGAACACCAAAGCGAATGATATTCTACGTCAGTTTCGTGTGGCTGGGAGCAGCTTGCGTTAGTATACCACCTCTACTGATCATGGGCAACGAACATACATATTCAGAAAATGGGCCAACACATTGCGCTGTCTGTCAAAACTTCTTCTATCAGATATACGCAACACTTGCCAGCTTCTACATTCCTTTGATCGTCATGATGGTTGTAAGTATATATTTAGGTATAATTTTTTTGTGAATATTCAATATCGAATACGTATGGGTTTTGATACATATTAGAAGGCAGTGTCTTGCTATGTTTCACTGCACTGACCGCTGAACAACATAAGATTATATATACGATCGATTAACTGGATATGAAACGAAGACAAGTTTGCTGAATCTATTCCTAAGCTCATCAGACGAGTTCTTAGCGCTGATTTTTCAACGAGCTGCTGTTATTTTCAAATCATTTTTGGCTTCATTTGGAAGCGAATTTTACCTATTCATTCATTGAGTTAGCCCCAACTGAGCACTTACCCGCAGTGGCTAACACGTTTGGGGAGCATTTGATGCCTCAGAATAAAAAGAGTGCACGGTCTGACTCGACTCGATCGATTATTTCCAATTATACAATGCCGAGTGATACATTCCCTCCTGAAAAAAATAACGAAACCTACGAACCCTGTAAAACGAGCGTTACCCAAATTCTGTTTCAATGATCATAGTGTCGAAATATCAATACTTGTCCCCCATAGTAATAGCGTTTCCTACGACACTGCAGTGACTTTCGGAATCGCCATACCTAAGATACTATCGACGCCCGATACGAATAAAAGCACGTTTCAGATTCCGGGTGGAAAAGAGCACGTTTCAAATTCCGAATGAAAAAGAGCACATTTCATATTCCGGGTGGAAAAGAGCACGTTTCACGTTGACTCGAATACTAGCACGTTTCGGGTTGACTCGAATAATAGCAGGTTTCGGTAATATTATAATCCGATTGCCATTGTTAGACGGATTATAATATTAACAAAACGTGCTATTATTCGAGTCAACCCGAAACGTGCTAGTATTCGAGACAACCCGAAATGTGCTAGTATTCGAGTGAACCTGAAACGTGCTCTTTTCCACCCGGAATTTGGAACGTGCTCTTTTCCACCCGGAATATGAAATGTGCTCTTTTCCACCCGGAATCTGAAACGTGCTTTTATTCGTATCGGGCGTCGCTTTGGTCAGCTTAGTTTCACACGTGCGCCCTATACAATACTTTTCCAGCGCGTGGGCATGTAATAGTATATTGTGTACCTATAGGGCGTAAAACACGGTTTCGCATCTAGTGGCGTCTGCCGTGCCCGAGGGCTGGTGAAGCCGGGCCCCAGGGCTGCGCCAATCACATGAAGGGAAAATTGTGAAAAAAGGGAAGAAATCGAGTTTTTTAATTTTACGCCTACTGTTGTGTAAAACAGCATTTTACACCCGAACATCGAATTGTAATAACGTATTTTAAGAGCATGCTGGAGTCAATCTTTACCAACCAATTAGCCACTTATTTCCACTCATATCAAAGCTTACGCGTAACAGGCGCGAAAAAAAAGATGATAGCAAAGTTCCGCATGATATTCTGAACACATGCATCCCAAATTAGTACATTTCGATACAAGAGCGAAATGTGAGGCGTTGTTAGGCCAAGTGCTGAATACATCGCACGGGCCTAACCGCCTTATTTTACCCTCGTATCGAACAGTATTTTTCATTACAAATGCATGAAAAAGTTCCTTGTTTGCATGCCGTCCGCGACAAGAATCTTGTTGTGCGCCCTGGATCTGCGCAAAACGAAGTGCGCAGGTCCGGCGTGTTACGCTGCCATTGACGACGTAAACGTCAGGAAAGTGCCAGAATATACACGCTCGGCACGGCGAAACAAGAAACTTTTTCATGCATGCGTGATAAAAAGTATATTGAAGTCCGTTGCCCCCTTGTTGCACACGATACTTCATAAAACAAGAGTATGTTTAGCGGTTTTTCAATTGAGGTTAGGTTGATGCTCGTACGCTTGGATGGGAAGCTAATGCGCATGCGCCAATCACGTGTTCGGGGAATAATGTGTCTGCTAGTGCCATTGTTGCTGAGTGAGGAGTACGTATTCGGGCACTTTGTGAAACATGCTTGCGTTATATAACTATCTTAGTTTCGCGCAACAGTAACAACAAAATCCTTGTTCCTAACTAAAATGATAATTGCCGCTGTCAATTGATGGTCGCGGTAATTACCATTTTAGTGAGGAACAAGGATTTTGTTGTTATTGTTGCGTGAAACAAAGATATTTTGGGATGTATGTGTTAAGAATTTCATGCGGAAAAGTCACTTTGACGCCAGTTCAGGTCCACACGTTGAACTCTTTATAATAATAATAATGATAATAATAATTACTACCTACACCCGCCATACCCGAGGGTATGTCCCCAGAAGCTACTGAAAGCTTGTGCGGGGCGAGGGAGGGGATGGTTAGTGATCATCATTATACGTCTGCAGCCGTCTTAAGGCGTTCTATAGAAACACCCGCATTCGCACTAGGGGCAAGGAAAACTGCGGGAAACCTTGCCCGGGTGTAGCCGACCTCAGGAACGATACCCACTGCTACTCGCTGCAGGCTGCCGGTTTTCGGCGTGAAGACCGAAAAACGGCGTGGCCTGACTGACGACGAGTAGTGGGATCGAACCTTCGATCTCCCGATCCGTAGTTGCGTACGCTAGCCGCGCGGCTACCACGGTCGGTTATCAAGTGTCGTATTATTTTTTTTAATGCAGCTCTAAAGGGGACCATTCGTACTTATCGTAAAATTTTGCCAGGCGGCTCTGAAGTTAGCTGCATAAACTGCAACTTACGAACCGAAAAAAGGCGTCGATAATTGATTTTTTTCATTCCCCCTTCTTGGTAGCACTATACTTGTGTGGTGCTGGGCGCTAATGCCACAGGCTAAAGAGGCGAAGTTAGTGCCGTAATAGTGTCGACGTGTCGTAATGCTTGACTTTCAACAATATCGTATAGGAAATGCGGTATATCAGTAAAACCAGTGATTAATAATTCTAGGTGTATTACAAGATATTCCGTGCTGCAAGAAAAATAGTGCTAGAAGAAAGACGAGCTCAGAATCATCTGGAGGCTCACTGTTACTTGGATATCGAACCAGCCGCTTGCCCCGCCACTGTAGTCAACCGCCAGCACGTCTCCGACGTGCACACTTCTCAAAGCAGCCCCCTCTGCAAGCATCGTAGTTCGAGTGGGTCTACTACGGTAAGATGCTCTGCATTTCTTCTGCTATATTTGCTTTTGGCGTAGGTGATGACTTTACCTGTTTTCTATCTTATATTACAGTGTAGCAGTCAAGCTGTGAGATGTTTTAGCGGAGGCCCCAGAAAGAGTAATGAATCCCAGTGCCCGATGTTGCAGAGAGGTGAAAAAGTTTCCTCCTCCGTCGTACCAGCACCGACGACTAATAAATCGACGATAATTCGTAATCATCTGAATAGTACGTACAGCTTGACCAATTCACCACATCGTAAGAAGCTGCGGTTCCAACTAGCCAAAGAAAGAAAAGCCAGCACGACTTTGGGAATAATTATGAGCGCGTTCATCGTGTGTTGGTTACCATTTTTTGTGCTTGCCTTGGTAAGGCCATTTTTGAACGATTCAGAGGCCATTCCAGCATCGTTATCGAGTCTGTTTCTGTGGTTGGGTTACTGCAATAGCCTCTTCAATCCAATAATATACGCGACCCTCAACAGAGACTTTCGGAAGCCGTTTAGAGAAATTTTATATTTTCGATGCGGAAATCTGAACCACATGATGAGAGAGGAATTTTATCAGAGTCAATACGGCGATCCAGTGAATACTCACGTGATCAGAGCCTGCGATAACGAAAGTAGTGGGCGTCTTGAAAATCATGGCGTTGAATTTGTCGATGTCGCCTCTAATCCGGCTAACGAAAGTTTTCTATGATCCACGTGGAACAGATTTCCGATGTGTGATCTAGTAAATACCGTACTGGATACCACCGATGGATAAGTGTGTGAAACACGCAGGATTATTTGGAGTAGTCTGCACATGTTCCTTATTCGATGAATTGCTCTAGAAACTCTGTGGTCACCAACTCGAGAAAAATATCAGATCTCTCCAGTTGCATGGATGCCAAATATCTTGTCGAAGTATGTGGAAATGAGGTGGTGTAAAATGGTGCCTTGAAAGAAGTTTCGCCCTTCACGGTATCTCAGAATGTCGGGTGCGGTAGGAAAGGAAACAAAAGATGTGAAAAATGACAGTACAGCAAATGGTGAGCTCGTTGATGAAATGCTCAATGAGCATTGGCTGCAAAATATTTCCGAGTGGATTGTGCTCAGTGCGATGACAAATGGAAAGGCGTGCAGGCATGATCAAAAGCGAAAAATTAAAGAAATAACAAGCAATGGTGATAGTATAATATACATATGTATATATAGGCATATAGCTGTATCAAAACTGATAGATTGGGTTTGGGTATGGGGATCATATAAATGCGCATCAGACATTACAAAACCATATGAATATCTACCATGTACATATATGTATAGGTTTAGAATTTAGCCAGCGTTCAGGAATTTCGGTACCTATGTCGTCGGTAGCTCTGTGTAGTCGTATGAATTTTCTAGTTAGCAGCCAGCTATCTGACCGTAACTGGAAACTGAATATAGCGTCCATAACAATACAAATGTAATACTTTGCAAACAAGAGGTATCTCCTCAATCAACCAGATTCATTGTTGATCGTCTAGATGTTGAGACCTAAGATCCGAGTCAGTCGATTTATCTGTATAGTACCTACCTACCTAGTCTCAGAGGATGCCCGTCAGGAAAAGGGCCTCAAAGTCTCTGCAAGTTGTCGTAAACTTAACTGCAACGATGTACGGCGCAGTAGGACAAGAACCGCACTTCTTCCTGCATTTTCACATGTAGTATGTAACAATGGTCAAAATAATCGTTACAATTTCCTGGGGTTCTGGTCTGCCATTTTGTCAGAGTTTCCAGAGACGGAATTTTTGCTGTGCATCGTTGCGGCCTGCCACGGTTTTACCCTGTAGGCTATCTCAACAAATGCATGACGTAGTACATCTAACAGCACGGCCGTGAGTAGACAATATTCTCAATATAATAAATGCTGGACCTTCGAACGCGGATGTATATATATTGATCGAAATAGATATGAATTTAAGTTATGGGTTTACCTTAAAAGTAGTACAATATCCACCTCATCTTGCAGTTTAATTAGGAATTGGTATATTGTAGGTACTGTACTCACATGTCATAACCATATTGCTAATTAGCAATATAACTTTTTCTATTCGAAAACTAGAAATTCTGTATTTGAGACGTATAACTTATTACGAGTTCAAAGGCCTCGCAATTTACCCAGCCGTTCCTCCTTCTTTTCGAAGAAAATAAGAATAATATTACTTCGTGTCAGTACTATAATTTTTAAAATAAGAGTAATAGAAGTGTTACATGTTTTCCAAAATGTATGTGTTTACGTTACACTGATGGTGCGAGTACTGGAGGGTTAAAAATACGCGGAATAGAATGGGTTAGATCGAGACTATGTTTGAATTCTACAAGACTACAAATGAGAAACACGTTAGTGATTCTGGAATGATTGGCCTAGAAAATATTTATCAACCCATGGTTAACCTGACAATAATTATGAGCTTGGCCTACAACTCGCCACTTAGTGGCAAAATTGAAACCAGTGTGAGTAGGTCGCTTAACGAAGCACTATGCAGGTTCGGTTGTAGAAACAGTAAACAGGGGAATATAAACTCTCATGTAAAAAATTGCCTACGGGGTTATACCCACTGTCAGTAGCACTACTCTCTAACGCTAGGTGGCGTAGTGAATGATTGTAATTCCCAACATGGATCTCTGTGTAGGAAGTTAATGAAGTTTAATTAGGCATCACAAGCTCTATAGTCTGCAAGAAGCCAATATGTATGGATAAAGCAATGTAAAAAAAAGGAAAACATTCGCATTATAGTGGTTTTTCAGCTGATATTTTACGTCCATCGTGTGCTTCAAGGGCGATGTGTCCCCTGCGGCAAAATACGCTCAATGTTTGAGAGTTTATTCTTGGAATTGGGTTCCAAACTCAATTCAGAAAGTGAACACTGGATTATTGGGGGTGTGATTCCAAGATAATTGTGAGGTTGAATTATTAGTTTAGAGTGCAATTCAGTGGTTAGATTAAACTCTTGAGCATGAACTTTAGAAGTATCGGTAGCGCTTCACAGAAAATGAAGCTTCTTTGTTGAGGATGTGTATCCAGCCTATTTATAATACCCTCAGACGGATCTATCTTGAACTCAACGAATTTAGGAAGGGCTAATTATTTCATTGGTATAAATTGTCGGGAAGTTCGCTATAGCGAACCGAGGCAGGAGCCAATATTCGCACCAAGTATTGTGTTGTGATGCAAGTACATATTGATTTTGGCACGAAAAAATCTATTGGAACTCGAAATAATTTGCGAGACTGAATCAGTTCGACAGATATCCGATTGTGTGCTTTTGAGCAACATCGCTATACACAATCGAATTGGAATAACCAATGCACAATATCGTTTCTTGGTTGTCATCAAGCCTGGAGTACATACTATGAGGTATTTAAGAGTCAATAATCTTGAACACTGGATACTGAAAATTCTGTACTTCAGTGACTGCAGAAAAATATACTCATGTAAGCGATGTCGCTAAGACTTACGGAATTGCGTTTTGTGATGATGGATTTGCAACGCTGGTTAGTGGTAGCGTCGGGCATTTTGTGTTGTCTGTTAATTACCGATAGAAATTTGAATTTCATCTGTGAATATAAACATATTTGCAGATGATAACAAAGATTTGAAATTTACTCCACTTTCTAATTTGGAATAGTATGTTATATACAATCTCTGGTCATATAATAAATTCTGCAACATAGAAACATGGTGGTGTTATGATATGCTGATTTTTGGTATCCAAGGATATAGTAGCAAAACTTCGTCGACGTTCCGATCTCTACATGGTGGCCCATCTTCAAAACTGAGAATTCATCCAACTCAACACCACAGAAAAAGGTTTGTAATAAGTTGAAGAATTATATAAATAAACGAGACACGAATGGAGTAACGGAAAACAGAAAAGCTCGCACAAATCTTGTATGTAGCTCAAAAAATCTGTGTGTAAGACTTGTGATATATGCTCACCACCCCTTGGCTTTTAGACCAAGAGTGTGGGTGGGTAAAAATTCCGAAAGATCAAAGAGTCGACGGGTCAAAATGCCGAAAATCAGAAAACCGAAATTATAAGATGTAGAAAGGCTATAATTCCGAAAGTCTATTGAGCCGAAAAATGAGTCATCCGAAAACAGAATTGCCGAAAAAGATTGTACCGAAAAAAAAATTACCGAATGAACAAAATTACGGCCAGCCAAATATCACAGAGAACACCCGAAAAAAGCCTAAATTTTCGGTTTAGTGACCTTTCGGCTAAATGGCCTTTCGGTGGATTGGTTATTAGGCTCATTGACAACTCGTCGAATTGAATTTCGTGTTTCTGAATTTCCGTTACTTTAAAATTCGTGTCTTCAAAAATTCGGCATTTTGACCCGTCGACTCTTTGGACTTTCGGAAATTCGACCCCCACCCCGAAAATAAAGTGGGCAAAGAGATGTTCGAGAGGTGCTGGGGAAGCGTCTGCCACCCGGCTCACATTTGGCGAAAGTTTGGGCAGTGAACATTACCAACACATTCTCGACCAGAAATCGGTGAAAATGATGATTCCAAGGACATTATGGTTACACATTATAAACTAATAACAAAATCGACAGATCTTGCATGTAACGCAAGCAGCTGATGCATTGAAAATGTCCTTCATCATCTTAGTTTTCGTGCATTTTTTCATCTGAATCTCTGAATTTACATGCTGCGCTATTATTATTGCCATCTATGATTACACTACGAATCATCATTTGCACCGTGAAATCTACACTACCGAAATGTTCCTCGTTCTATTGTTTTCGTTCATTTATTTATTTATAAACTTTTTTTCACGCAGCGGTTAATTAACATGCTGCGCTATTACTATTGCCATCTATGATTACACTAAGAATCATTATGTGCACAGTGAAATCTACATCACCTAAATGTCCCTCGTTCTATTGTTTTTGTTCTTTTATTATTTATTTCTTCAACTTTTCATCACGCACTTCCGTTGCATTGCTTCCGTTGCATCGCTTCCGTTGCATCATTTCAAGATTTGATCCCACAGACCTCACTACTGACCCGAAAACGGAAGCATTTTCAATGCTGATATGTACATACATACCTCAACTATTCTCCATCCATATCCCTTGAATAGTTTTGCATCAGATCCGACGGTGTTCCAAGTCTTTGGATTAAGAATATGAACGGAATTTTAACTTTGAAGTTAAAAAAAAAGCGTCTGGGATCAGTTGTAACATGTTAATAGGGGAGAATACTGTAACATTTCAGCTAACTTGATACCATGATGTTTTTTCCAGTCCCTCTGTGGAAGAATGCCTCGAAAGAGTGCAAAAAAATCCAACGAGTCCTTGATGAATGTGGCAATTGTAATAAATAATCTGATTTTGCGTGACATTCTTGCGTTACAACTGACCCCATTCACTACTACAATTGCTCCAACGTCAGGTGGGGTCAGTTGTAATAATTTTTAATTTTTTTTTTTATAAACATGTACTTTTTTCTGTATGTGCGAGAGAGTCCTACCTTAGTGCCATTTCGGCAGTAATCGGACGTTTTGTGCTAAAACCCTAAGTTAAAAGCCTTAAAATCTTTAGACGAGAAAAAATTATCAGGCTCCCCGGGAATCGAACCCGGGTCTATTGGATGCCAATCTGGCCATATCGCCAAGGCAACAAGGTTCTACATTCTGTCGAATTGGTTGTATTTGAATGAATACAACGTTCACTCATTCGCCACTACTAAGAAAGTCAGGAGTCAACAAATGTGCTATAGCCGCAAATTTGAAAAAAAAAAAGAAATCTTCTTCGCTAAAGGGCGATTCCACGTCAACTGTGACACTCCTGTCCCTCATAGTCAGCGATTTCGATGAAATTTGGTGAACAGGTAGGTTTTGGAGGAAAACAACTTTTGGCCAAAGGATTTTCGGAAATTCGGAAAGCTATAGGAGTTGCGAAGCCTGAAAATTTTCGGACGTCGATTTCTTGACACTAGTTATCGTAATTCAAATCCGTTTTAACGACTTGGCGTGGAAAACTTTGAAGTCCAAGGGAAAAATACGTCACTCATGACAAACGAATAAATCAATGTTTATTATGCAAAAAAACATTAAAAATCGATTTTCAATCGTGGTCTTTCACTTTGTAAATTATGAAAAACGTCAAGATATTCCTTTTGGTTTTCTCTTAAATTTCGCCCATCGGAAAGTATGGTATCTCTTTTGGTTTGCCTATCAATAAAGGTCGAAGTCGGTCAGACGCGCGCTCTTGCCACGTGCTAGCCAGTGTTGGGTGAATTTGTAATTAATTGACTACAAATTACAAATTACAATTCGTAACGATTTCTAATTTGTAATCAAACCAAAATCCATTACTCATTACAATTGTAATTCGTAATTAAGGAAGCAGATCCGTGTAGGCGCACCTAAATACGGTCAAAATACATGAATTTTTTTCTCTGGTCGAATTTTTTTTCTTACAAACGGTTAGAACTATGGTTCAGTCGAGGGTTCAGTACAATATTTGATGTACAATTCGTATTTTTTTTAAGTCAGATTATTCAAAAATGGGAGTATGGCAGCGTTGTTCTCGAAACGCTGTCTTCCAAGTCTGTGGACACTGTTACTTGTACACTGTCGATCTGATTGGAATCAAATTTTCACAGGTTTATCTCCAATAATTGAACCAGTCTTCGACGAGGCGGTTTTTTACATTTTTGATTTCACTTCATGTTACGCTACCTAAAAGGTCAAGAAATGTACTAAAAATTTTTTTTTACTTCAAACGTTAACAATATCCTAAAAAAAAATTGTATCCAAAAAACGGCTCTTTTACTATGAACACTGGTTTAGACATTGCAAATGATCCGGTTCAAATTTCTTCTACATCAGATTAACAGTGTGCAAGTGACAGTGTCCACAGACTCTGAAGACAGCGTTTCGCGCGAGAGTAACGCTGCCGCCAGTCATCTAGTTTTGAATAATCTGATTTTTTTTAAATATGAAGTGTGCATCAAGTATATCACACAATGGTGGAAACCGTTGGTGACAAAAAAGAATTTCGACCGAAAAAAAAATTATAATTTGTGTCCTTATTTAGGTTCGCCTACACTGACCTGCCCCCTTAATCTGAAATACAATTCTAATACCCATTCTAATTGTAATTTGTAATAAATCCGAAATACGTTACCCATTACAATTGCAAACTGTAATTTAACCGAAATACAGTAACCATTACGATTATGATTTGTGATTGAACTGAAGTACAATTACCATTCATTTTTAATTTGTAATGCTTGATGCATTTCGGTTTGATTACATTTTCAAATTGTAATGGTTGATGGATTTGAGTTTATTTACAAATTACAATCGAAATGGGCAATTTATTTCGGTTTGATTACGAATTGCAATTGTAATGAGTAATGGATTTTGGTTTGATTACAAATTGGAAATTGTTATACGAATTGTAATTTGTAGTCAATTAATTACAAATTCGCCCAACACTGGATAGCACTGCACGACAAGAGCGCGCGTCTGACCGACTTCGACCTTTATTGATAGGCAAACCAAAAGAGATACCATACTTTTCGATAGGCGAAATCTAAGAGAAAACCGAAAGGAATATCTTGACTTTTTTTCATAATTTACAAAGTGAGAGAACACGATTGAAAATCGATTTTTAATGTTTTTTTGTATAATAAACATTGATTTATTCGTTTGTCATGAGTGACGTATTTTTCCCTTGGACTTCAAAGTTTTCCACGCCAAGTCGTTAAAACGGATTTGGATTACGATAACTCGTGTCAGAGATATGTTGTGACGTGGCGCTCGGCGCCCCGCCACAAGTGTGTGTGAAGTCCGCATAGACTTCACACACACACATACGGGAGAGTCCCCGGAGCAGCTGCAGGCAGTCGGGTCTGAGCGCTCGCGCGAGACACACGGTCTGAGCTGAGTGAGAGAACACAGAGAGTACAGGGATATACGTTACACGCCCGGAGACATCCCCCCCACACACACGCACACACACACACATACATCAGAGGTTAGTCAGACTGAGATCCTCGGCCCCCCCTACACACACTCACACACACACACACACATATACACACAGACGTCATACATTAGTTAAGGATAATCCTGTAATTAGATTTAAGATTTGGCAGAATATATGGAAATCATGTGAATTCTGGTGTTTCCCCTGTTACTTCTGATCCCTCCCCCGCACCTGTCCCCTTATATTCATAACCGGCTGAGTAGCCCGTTATAATGTTTTATCAAAGAATCGACGTCCGAAAATTTTCAAGCTCCGCAACTCTTATAGTATTTTAAAATTCCGGAAATCCTTTGGCCAGAAGTTATTTCCCTCCAAAACCTACGTGTTCACCAAATTTCATCGAAATCGCTGACTATGAGGGACAGGAGTGTCACAGTTGACGTGGAATCGCCCGTATAATTTCACTTACGCCGCGCCAATGGTGAATCAGGTTCCACAGGTGAATCAAGGATAGCTACACCGCAGTGGTTCAAAGATTCTCTGTGAAGTGAAGACTGTTTCCTGTCCGTAGCTGAATTTTCTCGGCGTGACTCTGTTCCGCTCGACACGCGATACCTACTTTTTTCAGTGCACCACTCATCAATATAGGTATCAATACTGACGTAGCCCACTCTGTTACCAACTCCACCCGTAGGGAAAGTGACACATTAATACACTGACATTAGGATATTGACTAAATTTCTGAAAAGTCTACCAAATTTGGATGTGTAAAATTTGACACCCGTGCCGCAAAATTTAGCGCATGAAACACCCCACATAGACGGACAAATGCGTTCTCCAAATATGGCCAATTAAAGTATACTAGGTCAAAGAAGTCAAATGATTCAAGCGAAGAAGCTTTCCTGGATTGATTCGATCAACTACAGTGAGAGAATGTATTACACTT
This sequence comes from Euura saliciscinereae, assembly GCA_018420115.1. Classification (NCBI taxonomy): domain Eukaryota; kingdom Metazoa; phylum Arthropoda; class Insecta; order Hymenoptera; family Tenthredinidae; genus Euura; species Euura saliciscinereae. Next base: position 18,715 of record JAFFZH010011927.1, read on the forward strand.
TACCACATATCGCCTACAAATTACTATTTTCACCACACCTGCACGGAAAGTACGACTTTCGGCCCGCTGCGTGAACGGGAAGTCGTGCTTTCCGATGCAGGGGGTGGTGAAAAATAGTATACAACCCACGGGAGTGAAAAAGGCCATCCCAAACTGCGTTCTTGCCACCCTCGCCTTCGGCTCGGGTGTCAATCTCACATGCAGTTTGGAATAGCCTACTTTCCCTCCCTAGGTGTGTAATATACTATTTTGGGTAGTAGAATGACGTGTAGTCACACAATTGGGTTCCGACATTGAACAACACGACATCTGGTGGCGCAGAACGCGAACTCATATATAGTGCAGATAGCTTCGCGACATTATATTATAGTATTCAGCAAAGAGTATAGTTATAGAGAGTGGAGGTTGACCGTGTTCGGTGGAGTAGCGCCATGGTCGGCTGGAAGCCGGACTACTCTGCCCTGTCTCTTTCGAAATCCTTGGCGATGCGATTTATGTTGGTTATATCAGGTAATAACGGGTTTGAGAATAGCGTCGCCTGAATACGTGATCAAGAATTCCGGAGAAGTGTAATCAAGTTTTTCATTTATTGAAATGCCGTTCAGATGTTATGTGAAAAGTTGCAAGAGGAATAACCAAGATGACAAAGAGCATTTTTTTCGGGCAACTAAAAAATCAAGTTATATGAGCGGGAGATGTATACAACTACGAATACAGTATTCAACAATGAGGTTATGTGCTAGCATCATTATCGTTCTCGATTGCTCAAGTTTGTTATAATTTGTGTTTTGTGTTTTATAATTTAGCGATTGTTATAATTTCGTCATGTCATATTAATATGATGTAATAGAGTTTGTTAAAGAGTCGCAGTGGCTCAGTGGATAGGCATACGGACTCCCACCCGGGAGGCTTGTGTTCAAATCCCGAGCGGGCACCTCTGAAATTTTTTCGAGAGAAAAAGTTTTCAAGTGCTCAATTCTGCGGCTCTGGTGGTTCGGAACCCACCGTATAAAAAAATTGTAGGTCCAGTCGAGATGCAAACGCTCTCTTCCTCCCAGGCTCATGTTCACGTGGGAATGGGTGTGTGGGGGGCGAATGCGTCTCGACTATAGGGAAAGGCTTCGCGGTACATATAAACTAAAGAGTACCAAAACCCAATATAGGCATGGAAACATAGGTCGATTAGCTCCGAAAACGAGCAGAAAAAAGACCTGGGACTAGCCCGAACCGAAAAAAAAAAAAAAAATAGAGTTTGTTATAATATGCATAAAATCTACATTAAAACCTTAGATGGCTAAAATTGAATGTGTAGTAATTTATTTACACCCATCCTTCAGAGATTTAAATTGATGAATAGCAATTTCCAAGATGAAATATATTTCTAAAACGTAAAATCATTATTAAAACTCGCATTTCGTTACAAAGTATATCTAATACACGTATACTAAGGGGGCGTCCACAAATTACGTGAGGCGTTTAAGGGGGGCAGGGGGTCGAGCCGAATCTCACCCAATCTCACGTAGGGGAGAGGGGGGGGGGGGGGGTCTCGGCCAATATCACGTAATTTTTTTTTTATTCATAAATTATGTTTTTTCATTAGAGATCCAACGCAATCAAGCAAAATACGCATTTTGAAAAATCTCACGTGAGATTAGGGGGGTGGGGGAGGGGGTCGAGCCAAATCTCACGAAATCTCACCAAGGGGGGAGGGGGATCGAAAAATCGCAAAAATCGCCTCACGTAATTTATGGACGCCCCCTAATACAGTAGTATACTAATACAGCTAAATTTGACAGTAGTACATCTCCGAGCTGCTAGAGAGCGCGGAAACACGTGTACGCAAAATTGCATTCCTGTCTTATGGCAGCTTCCAGTCTCTACTATACTTTTATACTCTTTAGTGTTCAGTGTAATTTCGGGTAATTGTAATCAATGCAACCAAATCAATGCACAGACAGAAGGTCATGAAACCTTGTCTCATGTCAGTGTGAGACCAATTTCTTTTCTACAGCTTATGAGTGCCCAGACGATGATTATGAACTTTTACCAAATAATATTGAACTCAGAATTCACGTGTACTGCATAGGGCAATGCATGGCGCAGATCGTCTGGCCGCGTTTGAATCGCAAACTATTTAAAATCAGACTTTCGCTAGCAATGAGCCAGAAAAAACTTGTCATTACTTTGTCCATGCCCTCTAAGGCTCCTCCCAAAGTTGCACAATAAATTTAACTCTATATCCCTTCTTAAATCTGTCATTTATAGTTCTCGAGATAAGAGGATTGTGCTTGACGGGAAAAACTACTCTAACCTTGGAAGGATTTTATCACAATCTCTTAGACGACTTGTTTACCACGCTCAGGGCTTCTATTATTGATTTTATGTCATAATACGAGAGGGATTATCTGCTTACCAAGACGAAATTCACTGAAACCCTCGCTAAAAAAAGTGAACGGGTTTGCATGGTTGGCCTACTTGATCCCGGGGATATGAACAGCGTTAGGTTTTATCGACATATTAACATTGCAAGTAAACCGCACAATATATTTACACCGAAGACATTAACATTATTTTCGTTGAAGATGTTCTTACTTCAGTCACCCTAATTGTCAGACTTCTTTTTGCGGAGGATCATAGGAGTTACTTTCTCCAAGAATATGCCACTAGAATATTTATGGAGTTTCATCGTCTGTTCACAAAGAAGACCCAATATGCCTTTGATGTACAAAGTAAATCGTGCAAGGAATTGGAAAAGCTCTTTCATGTAAATTCTATGGAGATCCGAAATCCACGAGAGATGAAAGATTTGTCCATAGAACAATTTCATTATTTTGCTGGCCAGCGACCTATGAAATGTCAGGTTGTGGGGTTCGCTGAAATGACGTGGAGGGGGGGGGGGGGGGGGATGTTTCGTCGTTGAAATAAAAATTCCACCATCGCAAGATAAAAACGAGTATTATTTTTCAAAATGAAAAGTTGTTCAAACCTTTTTTTCATGAATGTATTTGTTTGCCTATCTTTTGTGGCACCATCACGGCCTGAAATCTGGCAGACTGCAATACTTACGTAGATTTTGTTGTTCAATACGATCGATACAGCACAGATCGGAATCCCCGAAATTCGTTTTTCTTCATACCTCGGTCGAAAGTACGTACTTCCGGCATCGGTATCGAAGCAGAAAGCCTAACTTTCATGCATTGGTAGAACTACACGCACGCCCTCTGTGACAGCGGGAGCGAAAACTCACTCGCACACACCGATACCCAATACACGAGACGCCCGCTTCGAGTTTTGTCACTTAGTCACCCAAAAATAATTCAAGACTGGATGAATTATATATCAATCGACGCGGAAAAATCCCCCGAACAGCATATCAAAAACAAGACAATGTCTCTAGACAGTAAATTGTTGAAATTAATGAAGAACTATCAATGTTTTGGGCAGTACCGCCAAAATCATGCACTGTTCCAATGTCACTTGTCGGATTGGAAAAACAAAAATACCACGTTGTAGGGGAGAAAATCATCTACAAATTCGAAGTGGGAACCGATATTGTAGGACCTATAGTTTCCACGTTATTAATTTTGCAAGAGTTTTCTGACAAAACTACGCCTAACGGTCTGCAGCTGGTCCGCTCGGCTCGCTTCGGTCCGTTCCACGCTGCGCGGGAACCACGATATGTTGTTTGGGGGATTTTTTCACATCGATTGATATATAATTCATCCAATGTGTAATTATTTTGGGGTCAAAGGCTAGATTGACTAGACTATTCTGCCGCCAGTCAGAATCGCAAACTTCTGTTACTCTCGCTATCGACGTTACTCTCGCTTGTGATATAACCTCCAAACTGGCTTGGACGTTTCATTCGATCCATTTGATGCCTGCCCCCGACCAGCAGCACTCGCTTCGCTCGTGCCTGCAATGTCGGGCAGGCATCAACACTTGTTAAAACGTATAAATCGGTATAAAAATTCAATTAGTCAGCGTACTTTCGACCGGGCATGAAGAAAAATAGTATACACCACGCGGGCAGAAGATTGAAAGCCCTGAACTGCGCGATATGATGCCCTCGGCTTCGCCTCGGGCATCATCACGCGCAGTGCAGGAATCTTCAACTTTCGGCCCTTGTAGTGTAATATACTATTTCTGGAGTTAAAAACTCATCTGCGCGTAATGAAAGTTTGTATCACCACAGGATTTCAAAAAAAAAAATCCTTCGCGATATCGCGAAAAAATTTCCATTTAACACGAGCAGCATTGAGGCTTTCAACCAGCTGAATCGGGTATGCTATACCAATGTTCCGCCAAAATTGTGACAGACTGTTTCAAAATCTGCGGAAATAAGGGAATACGGGTCTCAATAGCTTGGGTATTGCACAATAATTAGAAGACCCATATCGCTGCCTCCTAGCAAGAAGATCCTTATTCAGAAAAGTCGGGAATA
>JAFFZH010011929.1:1775-13532 GCA_018420115.1 Euura saliciscinereae
ATGCTCTTTGTTTGGAACCATTTTGTTCTCTACATTTTATGCTACACTGAATGTTCAAACCATTGTCAACATGTCAGGTTCCACTCGATTCGTCAAGTATTGTCATATATGATATCCTGATTTTTGTTTCAGGAAACTACGGAGCCGGGGGTTCCAGAGGCAGTAAGTTAAAGATACAGAGATTTTCGATAATGACAGATATTCACTTGTTTTTCGAATTTATAACGTTATGCTCTTTGTTTGGAACCATTTTATTCTCTACATTTTATGCTACACGGAATGTTCAAACCCTTTTCAACATGTCAGGTTCCACTCGATTCGTCAAGTATTGTCATGATATCCTGATTTTTGTTTCAGGCGACCCAGGCGCGGGTTCCAGCACCGACAGTAAGTTAAAGATACAGAGATTTTCGATAATGACAGATATTCACTTGTTTTTCGAATTTATAACGTTATGCTCTTTGTTTGGAACCATTTTGTTCTCTACATTTTATGCTACACGGAATGTTCAAACCATTTTCAACATGTCAGGTTCCACTCGATTCGTCAAGTATTGTCATGGTATCCTGATTTTTGTTTCAGGAGGCGACGAAGCCGCGGTTTCCAGAATCAACCGTAAGTTAAAGATACAGAGATTTTCGATAATGACAGATATTCACTTGTTGTTCGAATTTAGCTCAAGCGAGTCGAGCACCGCGGAATGACGACTTAATCACAGTCCTCTTTACTTAAATTTCAGATCGAATGGAAGCTGTCCAAGAAATACTGGAAGGATTTGTGCAGGGGTTTACACAGGATCCCGGCGGTGAGTTGAAAACAATGTCACCCAATGAAGATATTCAAGTCATAACTACTAAGCATGCGTCAAATGTTGACAAAGTACAATAGTGTCATGACGTACCTATTTTATTTTGCAGGTAGCGATTACGCGACGACCGACGCAGACACTCGTAAGTTATGAGTGCGGAATATACACTTACTTGACCAATTTATACGTCTACCGAGACGCTCGAATTATCTTTGTCTCCGTATTCTGGAAAATCATTCCGTTTGATATTCAGGACCTCTCTGTTCCTATTTCAGAGATTTTGACGAATGCCGGAACCGATTTCCGAGCAGCTGTAGCTGATATCCTAGCGGGTCGCAGGGGTGAGTTGAAGACGACTTTTACCCTTTTAAAATGTTTTTGTGATCTACCGTTCGCTTCACATATCAGGGTGAAGTCGAGAAATTGTTTTAATTGACCGAGATTTTCTATTTTGATTCTTCATATTTCATTATTTTTTTCACTTATTGCCATTATATCATGCGTCAATTGGTGAATTTCCACTCTGTTATGATACGCCTATTTTAATTTCAGATGACAAAGAAGAAATTCATCACACTTTCGAGAGTAAGTGACACTCATTCGAAAAATACATGAAGCCTAGCTTGATTTTTATCCAGCTGTTGTTAGAACTGAGTGAGAGTCGAAGACGACTTGATCATAACCTCTGTATTCCAATTTCAGATCGTGTCACCCCAGTACATCGAAGAATGATAGGCCATTTGCAAAGAAGTACAAGGCCAGTCGGAAGTGAGTTGAAGACGATTGTGCCCATCTAGAATATCGCGCCTCAATTAGCACTTGAAAATTGTCTAAATTATTGAGGTATTTTTTAATTTCCAGGTAACAGACTTCCGATCATTAATGCTGAGAACAGAATTAATCATGATTTCAACGACATCATGACCCGAGTCGATGACACTTTGGAAGATGCTATCACGGTTGTCCATAGTAAGATAGAAATTATCGTACCATTAGAAATATAATTGTCATACTGAGATCTATCGTTTGGTACAAACCAAATTCCAATGAGGCTTTCATAAATTGATCTTTTTCCTTAGCCTCCAGTTAGGCAAACGTATCTGATACTCAACATTCGATCCCTTACTTCAATTGTACCACCACCCATAGAGCAAACAAGTTGCAGTAATGTTGCTACAACGTTGCTGTAATCTTACAACCCTGTACTAACGTTGCAGCAAGGTTGCAGTAACATTGCTGCAACTTGTCTGCTGTCTGGGCAGTTAATTAGTACCTACTGCTAAACTACGATCCTGAATATTTTGACTTTTTATATTATTTCCAACATCAACTAAAATATGATGGTTTCTTAAATTATACTTTCAATGTGTTCTGGTAATTGCCATTGAATCGTAATTTCACTCAGCAAGAGCTCGAAGATCGGCAGATAGACCTGGACGAACATAAATCCCATGCCAGTCCAGCTGAACCGAAGCAGCGGAAGAGACCATTGGTGAGTGTCATCGACAGTACCTGCGCCTGATACGAAGATGCTGAATATATTTATTCACTAATTTTTGGTGAATCTATTCGCAGGCCACTTCTTAGCAGCTATCGCGGAGCGGAATATTCGGAACCGCTTGTGCTAATCTGAAGAACTTTTTGTGGAAGAACGGAAATCATCTGCTGGACGAGAGACTACCACTTTCTTCCAGCACGTCTTCCAATTGATTGCTGAATATGTATATACCAGTGACAATAATTCATAGCTGCATAAGATTGTGAGCAATGAAAATCAATTTCGAAAATATTCATTCGCTGTATCGTATAAATTTTTCATTTTCCAACACAGATTCCGAATACAAAACAATAAAGATATTCAGAGGCCCTCATAAAAACGATTACTTTTTCCTTCCGAGTCACGTGACATGTGAGGTTTTTTTATTTGCAACACCTGCGTGAAAAGTTTGATTCCGTTCGGACCGCTAAACCGATTTGGATGAAATTTGCAAGGCATACCGTTCTTATTCCGAGGCTGTGCCAATAAAGTTTTCAAACGTCGCTCGCTAACCATGTTTAAATACAAAATACCGTGAGGAACATTACGATACAGATATACAGAATTATTTACTGATTATCCGAAAAAAGTGATTCAGAAACCGAAAGACGTTCAGAATGATATCCAAACGAGAAGAGTCGGTGCCTCCCCCGTGCACCCCTTCCATGGTTGAAGACATTACATGATTCTTCCGCTCAAAATTAAGTCACCTTATGGCATCAACGGGCCTTCGATAATCTTGAGTCATTTCGTATCTAGATATGGTATAGAGGACATTTCAATGACGGGATTCGTTTACCCCGACTGTCGAGTCTGATTCATATTGTATTGACGCAAGTACTTGAATCGTCAATTCGTCATCACTTCTGAATATTCAATAAAGTTCTATCATCCATGGTGGCCACTCGTCAGGGTAAACAGGGAAATCAGGGAAAAGTCAGGGAATCCGAAGAACAGTCAGGGAAAAGCAAAGGAATCTCATGGTCATACGAAACAAGACAGAATAAAAGATCCCCAGCGACATTTATGCAATCAAAAGTATTCTGAAAAATCATTTTCTTTCACCATGGATTTAGAGCATTATCATTACATACTTGAATAACCACTGATTCGTCCAAATTTCAGTCAGGGAAAAATTATATTTAGGTCAGGGAAAGTCGGGGAAATGTCAGGGAATTTTTTTTCCGCAAAAAAGTGGCCACCATGTCATCGCCTGTACCTTATTGATACAGTTGTGCATCGTGGACTACGAATACCTAAATTCAAATATTATTTTCTTACAAATGAAACTTCTTTTTCCAATAAATATTTCACACAATATGTGGGATCATATGACTCATAGGTTCTGTGAGTTTCATTGTTGCTGAAGCATCGCTTCATACTGAAAAAATATATTCTTGTCCATAGATGAATGAAAAGGCCGATTTTGCTACCTGTTTTTGGGGAGCAAACGGTGGTTTTACCGACCGGGAAGGCTTCTCTCCCGATAAGTCTTTCTTTCCTGAAACTCTTTCCTCCCTGATTTTAGTTCCCGTACCGACCACGCTACACTTCAGCCACATAACCTCAAATGATCACCGTTTTGCCCGCAAAATCGACCTTTCCGTTCACGGTGGACAAAACTACAGTGTGCACCGCGGTCGCAGGACTTTTCACTCCCTCGGTGCAGTTTGCTAACCTCGTCTTCGGGTCGCGACTCATCTCCTCTCCCTCGTGCAGCAAACTACACGCTCGGGAGCGAAAATGTCCTTTTCTCACACCTGGTCGCAAAATGCCACTTTTCATACCTCTTGAGCGGGCGGAAAACAACTCTTTTCGTCCTAGAGCGGAAAAAGTCGTTTCCGCCCGCTCACTCGTTTTGAAAAGAGGCATTTTTGCAGACCAGGTGTTAAGAAAAACATCGTGTGCATCATGGGCGCAAAGCTATTATGCGAGTCGGCTTTTACAGCAACTCGCCTTCGGCTTGTGCCGCAAATTGCATACTCGCAAAACAGCTTTTTGCGCGCTTGATACACAAATAACTATTGCTCCCTTGGTGCACAACATACTATTTACAAGTGACTGTATGGAATCCGTCGATTTCTGTATTGGTTTCAACATTTTTGTCACTTTCGAGCATCTTTTGAAGAGACCGTTCGGTTCAGAAGATTATCGGTTCGATTTGCTCCATTCTCAAATTTCCCACTCTTCGTAATTTCCAAGTTCCCAAGTTAGTCTGATCCCTTCTGACGTCAGGATCACTTTGCAATCGATTTTACGATTTCATATAATACATTTCGATGAAATTTATACGCATCATGGGGCTCCCGCCTGATATCCTCACAGAACTGCGTCAATGAAACGAAAGCTCCGTAGCGAATATGGTCGAAAACTTACTTTACTTTTTCTAACCACATCTCGACGTTTTCCAAGTCGATTAAATAATTCCTATCAACCGTTAATTCGAATAACGTGATGTGTGAATTAATCATAACATCATCTGAGCAAATATTACCATAAGCTCGTGTGCTGAGAGATATTTAGGAAAACTTGTGCAAACTTTGTTGCATCGCGTGTCTAATGGCATAAGCGTAAGGTCGTAAGCGCCAAAAACGCGATTTTGGTGGCAAAAGGTCGTATAATTCTTTTTTTCACGCCATTCGCTCCGAAAACGGCCAAAACGCATAGATCAATTGAAATTACGAGATCGAAAAATGTAAATGCAAAAGGTCGTAAGTTTGACGGATACGTCGTGCTTTCATTACAATTTTTGAGGAAAAATAAAAAACAACGTAAAGGCAAAACGTCGTAAGCGCCATTTTTTCATGATTTTTAATGATTTTTCCAAATAGTTGTGAAAACTCGTATAAAACGCAAAGATAAATTGAAAGAACGACCATTTAAAAAAATTTGAAACAAAATATTGCTACTTAAAAGCAGAAGGTCGTGAGCGCCATTTTGATTTTTTTTATTTCTCACGATTTTTTTAATTAGCCGTAAAATCTCGTAAAACGCAAAGATAAATTCAAAGAACGACCATTTAAAAAAATTCGATAAAAAATATTGGTAGTTAAAAGCAGAAGGTCGTATCCATCATTTTGTTACGAACGGCCCTTTTTCCCAAATGTCGTAATTGCTTAGTCGTTGCATTCCTGCACACGCTCGCTTGCCCGAAAGTAGGGTAAGCAAGGGATGAGTCAATCCAGCGGCAATCACTCCGTAAACTGCTGATGTCGGGCTTACCACATCAGTAGTTTACGAAATTAGAGCAACCCGAAGTACATTTAAGGAGGTACTGCGGGAGTTGCTCCTTAGTCAAAATCTGCCTTAGAGGTGAGCGCTGCTGGTCAAAGTGCCCAGCCGCCCCCGGAGTTCATTGTGACGTCACACCTAGTCGACGGGCCAGTACCTTGACGTGACGGCAGAGGAAGTCCAGGGACGTGGATTTGGAAGGTTGAAGGTACTCAAGGTTTCTACCGGAACGGGCCGCTCCTGTTGGGTTGAATAAAGGAACGAGTACAGCTGATACGTCTTCCCCCGGTCCCCTGGCTAGGCACCGATCGTCGTACTGGATACCCGTGGCAGGTCAAACTGAAGCTGACCTCACCGTGACTCCTGGGGTGACGCGCTCTTTGACTTATTCCTTTCTCACTAATCTAAATTCCATATTATTTCAATATTATTTTTATTTTTGATTAAAGTATTATTTTATATGAGTATTATTTTATATTAGATTTGTTATTAGTAAATTTGGTTTTTGAATTATAATAATAAATTAGTTATCAGCTCAAGATCTCGCTTCCTCCCTTCGATCTCCTCACGGATTCACAGGTGTCCTTAGGACTTTATTCAAGCTAAGCCCACGAGAGTAGTCTTCAGCCGCTCGGAGATTACTCTCATTTGATTAGACGTATAGCAACCGGAGCCTTCAGCCACGGTTGCGCGTAACAATTTTTTTTCTTCAATTTCTCATGATTCTTCCAAATAGTTGTAAAAACTCGTCAAACGCAAAGAAAAACCGAAATCGACGTCGTTTCGAAAAATTAGATAAAAATATTGGTAGTTAAACGCAGAACGTCGTAAGCGCCATTTTGAATTTTTTATTTCTCACGATTTTTTTAAATAACCGTAAGAACTCGTAAAACGCAAAGATAAATTGAAAGAACGACCATTGAGAAAATTCAATAAAAAATATTGGTAGTTAAACGCAGAAGGTCGTATCCATCATTTTTTTTCTTCAATTTCTCATGATTCTTCCAAATAGTTGTAAAAACTCGTCAAACGCAAAGAAAAACCGAAATCGACGTCGTTTCGAAAAATTCGATAAAAATATTGGTAGTTAAACGCAGAAGGTCGTAAGCGCCATTCCGAATTTTTTATCTCTCACGATTTTTTTCAATAGCCGTAAAATCTCGTAAAACGCAAAGATAAATTCAAAGAACGACCATTTAAAAAAATTCGATAAAAAATATTGGTGGTTAAAAGCTGAAGGTCGTATGCACCATTTTTTTTTCTTAAATTTTTCATGCTTTTTTTTAAATAGCTGTAAAAACTCGTCAAACGCAAAGAAAAATCGAAATCGACGTCGTTTCGAAACATTCGATAAAAGAAATCGCAGTTAAAAGCAGAAGGTCGTATCCGCCCAACTTACGACCTTTTGCACTTACATTTTTCGATCTCGTAATTTCACTTGATACGTTTCGAACGTTTTCAGAGCGATTGGCGTGAAATAAAAAAATTATACGACTTTATGCCATTATAAACAGCAAAACATCGTATAATGGCGCTTACGTCCTTATGTCCCTGATTAGACACGCGACATACGTGACCAATGTTTTGTTTATCGCCTACGTTAAGTTATCGACGTGGTAGGGGGTCTCTCTGCTGTGTATAAATACGACGGATCGGACGAATTCTAACCAGAAACCTATTTCTAACGAAGTAAGTGGCTACCTTCGACATGAACAAGATCTTCTGTCTTCTCGTCGCCTCATTGGTGTGCGTGGATGTTGCCAGCTGCAGCGGTAAGTTACAGACCAATAGCTCATGCTCGAACATTCTATTTTCCAATACAATGAAACCTCACTTATACTTATTTCAATCGGGTACGCTAGAAAATACATACATATAAGTGAGAATAACGTAAAAAAAAAAACTAATTGAGTGTCAAGTGGTCCGATAGGTTCCACGTCAGCACTGCAATTATTCACACACATCATAGACAGGTGAAAAAAACCTGTTCTGTAGATAAGCGTAGAAATATTTTTGCATCAAGGAGTAAAATATTCTCGATACAACAAGGATACAATATTCAAACTGAGAATATTTGAATTATTGATTTCAATTCCAACAGCCAAATTGGAACTCATGAACGTATATCGAAAGCAATCAATTTTTCACGTATTGTGTCTCGAAATATTTAACATCATACTTATGTTGTTACCTTGGTGAAAATGATTTCTACGAAACCATAAATCGTAGAAAATCGTATGAATTTGTATAAATTTGTAGTTTCTCGCAGAAAATCGTAGAAAATGTGTAGAAAATTGTAGAAATGTGTAGAAAATCATACAACTTTGTTCGGGTAGATACGAAGCTCTACGAAAAATTACGAGACTTTACGAGATTTTACGAATTTCTACGACTTAACACGAAAAATTACGAAAAAAAGGAACTTTCAATTAATGAAAAATGTAAAATGAATTTCATAAACTTTCGTAAAACAGTTAGAGTTTTCACGAATTTTCGGGATTTCTGACGATTTTCTACAATTTTCCATGAAAATATACGAAAATGAAAAGTACTACAGAATCGTCATAACATTTCGTAAATTTTCGTAGAATAGTAGGAATTTTCACGTGTGTCTACGCTCTTCTACGTCATTTTACGGAAAACTAAGAAAATTCGGATCCCCAAAAAAACGTAATGAATGACGTAATTTGTTTCTTAGAATACTGAAAATCTATACGGAAACTTAACTATCTTATACGAATTTTCGATCTTCAGAGAATGTTGAATGCTGCAAGACCAGTATAAGCTAAATTACGTAAAACGGCGTAAAATATTACGAAATTCTACAATTTTCGACAATAAAATAATAAAATTCAGTCTCTCGCATATTCATGCATGTTCCATACATCTCACTGACATTCGATTGTTGACTGAGAGAAAGAGTTGGAGCGGGTTCAAGACCGAACATGTAGGTTTGAGCAAAGTTAAGCACGATTCGCCGCGGTCAGTACTTGGATGGGTGGCCCGTTCCAAATGAGTTGGGTTCGAACCTCTTTTGGGGTCGTTTTTTTCTTCACGTTTCCATAAACATCTACTTGAATTAATATACAGGTGTGAAATCCAGGTGAATTCCAAAATTGACATTCTCACTATATGTATTCTACGACGATTTACGAAAATCCCTGAAAAAAAAGTACGAAATTTCCCTGTAGAAACTCGTAGAAATTTCGTATAAATTTCGTAGAGATTCGTAGTTTTTCGTAGGTAATTATCTACGAAAAAATACGATTATCTACGAAAAAATGTATGAAAAACTATTCACATGTTCCAATTAATGTCCAACCACGTAGAAATGGACGTACAAAGTCGTAGAATTAGCATATATATGCCTACATTTTCGTATCACAGAAAGTAAATTTTAAAATCGTAAAATGGTACCGGAGTGGAAAATCGACCATTCGTCGAACTCATGTATATCAAGACCAATCAACTTTTGAAGTGTTGTGTCACGAAATATTTAACGGCACACTTAACATTTTGTAGCACGTATGTTCTGCAGGTGGTAAGATTCATCGAATCGTTAAAAATAAAAACTATGCGTACGTCGTCACGATATAGATAAAATGTGTTTTTCGAACGTTATGCTCCTTATTTGGAACCATTATATTCTCTACATTTTATGCTACACGGAGTATTCAAACCATTTTCAACATGTCAGGTTCCACTCGATTCGTCAAGTATTGTCATGATATCTTGATTTTTGTTTCAGGATCCGACTCAGGCGCGGGTCCCAGCAGGAGAAGTAAGTTAAAGATACAGAGATTTTCGATAATGACAGATATTCACTTGTTGTTCGAATTTATAACGTTCTGCTCTTTGTTTGGAACCATTTTGTTCTCTACATTTTATGCTACACGGAATGTTGAAACCATTTTCAACATGTCAGGTTCCACTCGATTCGTCAAGTATTGTCATGATATCTTGATTTTTGTTTCAGGATCCGACTCAGGCGCGGGTCCCAGCAGGAGAAGTAAGTTAAAGATACAGAGATTTTCGATAATGACAGATATTCACTTGTTGTTCGAATTTAACTCAAGCGAGTCGAGCACCGCGGAATGACGACTTAATCACAGTCTTCTTTACTTAAATTTCAGTTGCCGTGGTAGATGTCGAAGACCAACTGGCAGCACTTGCGCGTAATGTTACACAGTTGTGCCGCAGTAAGTTGAAAACAATGTCACCCAATGAAGATATTCAAGTCATAGCTACTAAGACATGCGTCAAATATTGACAAAGTACAATAGTGACATGATGTACCTATTTTATTTTGCAGGTAGCGATTCCCTGGTGGACCGCACAGACGCTCGTAAGTGATGAGTGAATACACTTACTTGACCAATTTATACGTCTACCAAAACGCTCGAATTATCTTTGTCTCCGTATTCTGGAAAATCATTCCGTTTGATGTTCAGGACCTCTCTATTTCTATTTCAGATACTTTGACGGACGCCGGAGACTCTTTCGCAAACGCTGTAGCTGATATCCTAGAGGGTCGCGGGGGTGAGTTGAAGACGACTGTTACCCTTTGAAAATGTCTTTGTGATCTACTGTTCGCTTCACATATCAGGGTGAAGTCGAGAAATTGTTTTAATTGACCGAGATTTTCTATTTTGATTCTTCATATTTCATTATTTTTGCACTTATTGCCATTATATCATGCATCAATTGGTGAATTTCCACTCTTTCGTGATACGCCTATTTTATTTTCAGGAAACAGAGAAGTAATTACTACCGACTTCTGGAGTAAGTGACACTCATTCGAAAAATACATCAAGACTAGCTTGATTTTCATCCAGCTATTGTTAGAACTGAGCGAGAGTCGAAGACGACTTGATCATAACCTCTGTATTTCAATTTCAGGGGAGGTCGACCCAGTAATACAAAAAATGCTAGACGACGTGGAAAGACCTATAAGGACAGTCCGACGTGAGTTGAAGACGATTGTGCCCATCTAGAATATCGCGCCTCAATTAGCACTTGAAAATTGTCTAAATTATTGAGGTATCTTTTAATTTCCAGGTACCAGACCTCAGAGCAGAATTACTGTGCGTGATATTAATAATTCAGTCTTCGCAATCAAGACCCAAGTCGAGTGGGCTCTGAATCATGCTACCGAGCTTGCCCGTAGTAAGATGGAAACAATCGTACCATTAGAATTAATATAATTGTCATACTGAGATCTATCGTTTGTTACAAACCAAATTCCAATGAGGCTTTCATAAATTGATCTATTTCCTTAGCCTCCGGTTAGGCAAACGTATTTGATACTCAACATTCGATCCCTGATTTCAATTGTACCATCAGTTTAGTACTGCTAAACTACGATCCTGAATATTTTGACTTTTTATATTATTTCCAACATGAACTAAAATATGATGATTCCTTAAATTATACCTTTAATGTGTTCTGGTAATTGCCATTGAATCGTAATTTCACTTTCTCAGATGTTCGACCTCGACGAGCATAAATCCCATGCCAGCGGAAAGAGACTATTGGTGAGTGTCATCGACAGTATCTGCGCCTGATACGAAGATGCTGAATATATTTACTCACTAATTTTGGTGAATCTATTCGCAGGCCACTTCTTAGCAGCTGTCGCGGAGCGGAATATTCGGAACCGCTTGTGCTAATCTGAAGAACTTTTTGTGGAAGAACGTAAATCATCTGCTGGACGAGAGACTACCACTTTCTTCCAGCACGTCTTCCAATTGATTACTGAATATGTATATACCAGTGAGAATAATGTAAAGCTGCATAAGATTTTGAGCATTAAAAATTAATTTCGAAATTTTCATTCGCTGTATCGTATAAATTTTCCATTTTCCAACACAGATTCCGAATACAAAACAATAAAGACATTCAGAGGCCCTTATAAAAACGATTAGGACTTTTTTGCAACACCTGCCTGGAAAGTGTGATTTTCGAGGCATGTATAGCGTGCGTAAAGTGCCACTTTTCCGAGCCGTGCAGAAAACTTTACTTTCCGCACTAGGGCTAAAGCCCTAGTGCGGAAAGTAAAACTTTCTGCACTGCTCGGAGAAGTGGCACTCTACGCACGCTATACACGTTTCGAAAATCAAACTTTCCATCGCAGGAATTACAAAAAATATCGTGTGTGGCACGTGCGGAAGGCCGATATCTA
>JAFFZH010011930.1:0-18619 GCA_018420115.1 Euura saliciscinereae
CACTGATATCAATTTCACATCAATCGAATGTGTTTTGGCTGAGAAAATAGCGTTTGAAAATTCCAAGTGTAAATCATATCGAGGTCACGTGACTTTCATTCTGAGATGGATCTCACAGGACATTTCCAAAAGTGAATCAAACCTATGGGACACGGGTTTCTTTTCCTCCGGTTCGCGTGGAATTTATTGTACCGACTATATCGTTCATAGACTTATTCGTATCTAACTGCGTTAGAGAAGTTAGAAGAGTAAGAAACGATGAGAAAAAAATGAGAACAGCATTTATTATTATTAATTAAATTAGGATATATTCTTGCTACAAATCGTTGTCTATGTAGTATTGAATCATAGTCAATTTAAATAATAGTTCATACGTGTACATTTTTCATTGACTCACCTATGTTTTAATTATCTTATTGTTAGTATAATTGACTAGACATACACCGACCAATAATGTTATTTATTTATTAAAAGAATGTTTTTTCTTTCTACATTGTTATTATTATCTCAAAAGTGTATCGATAGTCTTTTTAAAGTTAGAGAGAATAATTTCGATGTTAGATTTCATACCTTTGAATCTAACTCTAAATGGTCTTCTTTGTAGCTATGTATGAAACACCAATTGGTAAACCGAAAGCATTTATAACACTACGATTGCGTCTCATCTATTATATTCCACATTAATAAAAGAATTATGAATCATCTTGATATCAATTCTAATAAATGTAATGATGTTCTCAATATCCCAGCCCTTAATTATCTATAATAATTATGAAGAATTATGCGAGGAATATTCCCATAGGAAACGATTTCGGATAAACTGAAAAGCGATTCACCAAAGAATAAAAAAAAAACGAAATACAGAAAATGAAAGACCACATCCGTTTTTTCATTATCTATTTTTTTTATGAACCAGGGTCAATAAGCATTTCCTTGATATTTCGGACATCTTAATTGCGCAAACATAGCGATACACTACAATATTTTGTTATGATCATGCAGATATCTCAATTTTGAATACATGAAACTTTCATACTGCAGTCTAAAACATTGCTAATAACTCATTTCCGTCCACCGTGATGCCTATATTCTTTCTTTTTTGGAGCTAATCATGAGAATAGAGTTTACGAACGGAATTATGATTCGTATTTACGCGCCAGTCTCTAGCCTGCGCCTGTCGAACGCAACCGTAGTTACACAATGCGCAGTGCGCGTGTGCATGGACTGCATAACCATCGCACATGGGTGAGTGTATTTTTTTATGCGATAATTGTTACTCCGAATTGACAGACGACAGAAGTGGAAAGAAAACTCGGCATGGTAACATGCCTACGTGAAGTTTCGTAAACAAACAGGTTATACATCGAATGGTTCGTTTTTTTATGCGAGCAATAATAACGCAACGACCGTAAATGAAAGTCACAGGCATAATCACGCCTCCGTATTTCCCGTCTGCGTAATATCAGACGGTCTGCGGTCAACTACTGAACAGCAGAAAACCGACGAGGAGCCAATCAATCCCAATTTACGATCTCAATGATGGGTGACAACTATATCAGGTTGGGTAAGGATGCCACTGCAATTATCCCCTCAACTAAAAAATCTTTCGCTACTAACCCGGTTTTCTCTCTTCAACGATGTCACCTTCTATTTTTCGAAGGGCTATATTGTAAATTTTCTTTTTACGGCACAGGCATTAAAAAGTCACTTTTTTGTTGCGGTATAAAGTCTTTATTCCGCAACTATGATGCGCAGTTCGAAGTGCGCATGTCAAAGTTGCGGAATAAAGTCTTTATACCGCAGGTTACCCCCTCTCTACTACCTTTTACAGCAGCTCCTACACGCAGTTCGTGCGGAACTCAACTGGCGTCAAAGTGACTGTTAAGGTGAAATGAAAGTCACGTGATCTCGATATGATTTACACTTGGAATTTTCAAACGCTATTTTCTCAGCCAAAACACATTCGATTGATGTGAAATTGACATCAGTGACGTAGAAAAACTGAATGAAGGGCCTGCCAATCGTAGATTTTTGAATATCGAGACGTAATAACAGTTTTTCAACAATATTGTTCTGTAATCCAAGGAAGTGCTGCCTCTCTCCACGAGGGGCAGCACCTCCTTGGGTTACAGAACAATATTGTTACACAAAATTCTGATTATGTCTTTCGATATTCGAAAATCCACGACTGGCAGGCCCTTCATTGAGTTTTTCTACGTCACTGATATCAATTTCACATCAATCGAATGTGTTTTGGCTGAGAAAATAGCGTTTGAAAATTCCAAGTGTAAATCATATCGAGGTCACGTGACTTTCATTTCACCTTAATGCCTTTTCCGTAAAAAATATTGTATGGGGCGCGCGCAGAAAGTAACTGTTCGGCAAGGTTATGTTTTTCGTACTCGCCGTTGCTTTACAAGTAACTGCTCGTACAAAAAACATAATATCTATTATCATTTGCAGAAAACTATGAGATGCTTAAGGCTCTGTACGATTTCAAGGCCACCTATGCCAAAACCCTGAGCTTTCACGAAAGCGAACACTTTATACTACATCAAACAAATACGAAGCAAAGAAACTGGTGGCAGGTGGTCAATAGCATGGGTCAGCTTGGCTATGTACCCTCTAACTACGTCACTACGGTCAAGGTATTTCTACGTCCGATAGAACCATGACCAGATATAATACCGAACTCCTGCACAGGTTCAGCCGCAGTTCCTGATCGACTACCTGGAAGAATGTGTGGAAAAATTGCAGGCAGATTGTGCGAAACAAGGAGGCTCCCTCCAGGAGGAGAAACAGGATCTGCTGCTGAGGCTACAGGAGAAAAAAAGACAGGCCGAACTGAGCAGAAAAGTTAAAAAACAGGCCCCCATGCCTCCAGACTTTTCAACAACGACGTTGAACCGAGACACGGCTAATCAAATAATGCACAATAACCCAGACGGAGACGTTCGGTCTGCCCCCAGCAACACGTCTTATGCAACTGCTCAGTCTACCCTGCATCATGAAGCAGATCCTGCGGAAGCTGAACTGGTTGCTCAATGCAGGAGGATGGCTGTGAACGATCAGCGGAGGAAACTCCCGAGGCAATCGTTCTCAGACACCACGAATATCAAACAAACGGAACAAATTAAAACCAAGAGCACTTCGCAAAACGCAATTCATACAGCGGGAAGCGCTTCGCCGTCTAAGACCAGCTCCTCGACGTCGTGCGAGATTAATTCTAAAGCCGCTTATCAACTGCTGGATCAAGTGAGGAGGAACACACAGCTCAGTCACGAGATGTCCAAGGTCGCTGTTGCCGTCGTTGTTTCTGGCTTGCAGGAACTTTTGCCGGCGAGTATAAGCCATTATTTTGCAGCTGTGTTGAATCAGCTTCAAGTACCGTTGACTGCTTCGAAGATGAGCATCGAGGAGACTCACGATGCAAATAGGCTGAAGGTCATTTTTACCGAGCTTACCTCTTGCAAAGAAGATTCGCAGCAGAGAAGTTGGATGTTGTACGAAGATGAGCCGGTCATTGTCGAGTACATCAAAGAACTTACTTCGATTTTGGTAAGCTTTATCACATTCATTTCCAAGGATTTGCCGATTATCCGGTAACTATCCGGTATCCGGCCGGATAACCGGATATCAGTAATCTTCAATATACTGTTCAGATGATGATTATACTATCAGTAAAGATGATAGAAATGGACCAACAAATTAAAATGGACCAAACTAGGGATGTGCCGGATAGCGATCTGGCCGAATAACCGGATATCCGGCCACGCAATATCCTGCCGGATATCCGGTTTCAGTACGAGTGGTTTGAGTTTTGGGTACTCCTTGGCATGTAGTCTTCTCCACAGTAACGGATTTGCCTCCCTTGCGATTTTATTGTGCCGGGTACCGAATATCCGGTCGGATATTGTATTGCCGGATATCCGGTTTCCAGCAATGATGTAGATCGTAATTTTACTCATCACGTTGCAGACAAATGCAGACGCGAATGTTTCGAGACATGTGTTGAGGTCTGATCAGTACAACGGCGTCACAACGTTAATTCAATACTATCAAATGGAACCCAGGTGGACCATCAGGCAGCTACTGCTACAATCATTCGGCGTTATGTGCAGCTTGGACGCGGTGGTTCTTACTATAATGTTGAACAGCGTTTTGCCAATGGAATTAGCAAGGTATGAGACTTTGTTTTGGACTTGTTGAATTCTGTGCTTGAATTTAATGTTGACTTGTTAATTTTACTACTTTCCATGCTTTTATTGAACATGAAATTGGTAATGGCTGCGATGTAATACTAATCAATCGCGTAAAATATTGTATTTTCTAAAACAGTGACATGAGAACATATCCAAGGAACGTGCCAAGACTCAATTACTCCTCGCTGTTGCTTACCATGATATTTTCAATGGGAGAACCGATGCCTGTTACCCATTTAGGTAAGAGAACTTGAATTTGACGGTATGTATCTGATGATTTCTCATTGATCAACAATCTAATGCTCGTTCATTGTTATAGAGCAACTGGGAACAGACTTCATAGCATTCCTTTTGGAACTGATAGAGAATCCACCGGACACGGATATGGATGATCAGATACCGGAGTTATTTTTGAACCTGGTACTTTCGTACAATTTGCAGTTCACTACGTCGGAAAATATGGTCCTAAATGCCCTGAAACAACGGACAGTGGCCAAAACCTTTACAGAAAAGATTTTACTTCTTTTGAACAGAGAAGGTGAGAACCTTTTATTCGACTTAATGTTTCAAATCCTTGAGACTTCAATCTGAGTTCTAATATTCGCATTTCCACAGAGGATCCAGTAAGGATATTCGATCACCAGCCGGCTCCACCACATTCTGTGCTCAAGTTGTTTGTCGACTTGTTCAGTAACAATGTTACCGCCAGTATGTTTTATACCAATGACATCAAGGTCTTGATTGATATAATCGTTAGGCAGTTGTTCGACATTTCACCTGGTGTAAAGGTGATATAAATACATTCGATTTTGGATGAGCCGTTCTTTTTTTTTACATATTTCACTCTGTATCTCTGTTTCACAGAAACGCAGACAGTATCTGGAACTGTGCCGTAGGGTACTGAGGACCGAAAGCTACAACGAACATCGTCACCGATGTGATGACGTGTTGAAATGTTTCACAAGGTTTGTGACAAACTAAAGCTCGTTCTGTGCTGTGATTTTTAGCCAGGGATTCTCTACTCTAATTATCAATTTCTAACTTTTTACAGAATCTTTTGTGAAGAACTACCCGAAAGCCAAACGGATCAGAAACTGGTACGTGAGATCAGCAACGAGTTCCCCCATCTATTCAAGATGTGACATATGGCGTTACCTTCCGCCCTTTCGGACGGAGAAGAAGATGACCTACACACGTTGGTGTAGAGGCTTATCTTCAATCTTTGAACCAGAATTTTGCGAAGATTAATTATGATTGAACGGCTCGACATTTTCAATCGAACTGAATTAAGATGATCATAATTGTGATTTAGTTATGTCTGATATTTCAAATTTTCCATTTTTGAATGAAATAATTGGATCGCCATCAGTCAGGCGTTTTTGGTATTTTTGTGCCAAACTATACAGGGTGAATTCCCAACGATGGAATAGTCTGAAGTTGGCTAGAATCGAGAAATGAGCTTCCAGACAGTTGGATTGGTTCAGAACTGACTGAAAGCTGGATTCTCGATGCTAGCCAACTTCAGACTGTTTCATCGTTAGGAATTCACCCTGTATAGGTAACTGCATGTGTTACTAGGATCGATTCGAAATTGAATGTTGAAAAATTAGAGAGCTGAAAATTAGACGACAGCTACTCAAGAGCAAGAATCTGCATCCAAATACTCAGATAGTATTTGATTATCTGTAAAGTTAGGAGAAGACGTACTCATCTTGGAGCTACATTACCTTAAGATTGAAATCCATATGATTTTATTTTAAATCTTGTTGTAAATATAGACATGTGAAGTTTAGTGTTGTATATGGGGAACCTGAAAACACTGTAACAACAGTGACGCGATTATGATAGAAGGTATTTTTGACTAGAAACGATCACATAGACTCCATTTTATCTCTTTTATCTAGTCTGTACACCTACGTATGTGTATCGAACAGTGTTCTAGATTAGTTGTAAAATAACACGCACGAATCTAATCTAATGTATCATAAATAGTCACTACTCAATTGTAAAGCACAAAGCTGACTGTATTCGATCTTGCGGGTCAATTTCTCAAATGGAGAAGAAAAAACTCTCCTTGCCCACAATTTTCACTAGAAGTGTAGCTGAAGCCTTTGAACAATTCGAATTAGACGTAGTCGTACCTTATTGTCGGACTATTGTCCGAGATATTAGGTCGTTCTAGATAGTGTATGTACCTTACAATATTGCATGCAACGATACGTAAAAATGTAAAAAATTATGATCAATTATACGTAACATGAATATATCGCAGCGTTGAAGAAGTAGAGAATAAACAAAATATTTAGTATACAAAATTACAAATTTGTGTATATTTCATAATGATCCTTCAGTCGTATTCCCGTTTGGCAATCAAAGTGATTTTTGAGGCCTCGTCTGGCTTTCAGTTTGGCTATCCCCGATATCTGATTGGCGAAAATCAATTTGATTTCATACGCCTCCGATATGCACAGCCTTCTATGAGGCCATGTGTTCTCAAATACCGAAGCAATCATTGGTCAGAGATTGTTTTCATTTGGAACTTGCTCCAGCTTATGCTATACGGGGACGAAGCCATATTGAAAGAAAAAAGATTGTTTCCATCAAATTGACCGATGTTTGATGGAAAAATATGGATATTCTCATTTTTTTTAATATTCTCGATCAAATTCATTCTGCGCCTTTGAATAGGCCGCCCGCCTTGCAGCGCGTGTAGCGTTGGTCGTATCGTTTCGTAGCCGGTGTCTGAAGTTGAGGTTATGTAACCGTTATTCCGAACGTCTAAACAAGAAGAGCTACAAAAACAATGAATAAAATACTAACAAAACCGATAAAACAAGTGAGTAACAAGTTTAACAGAGGCGAACTGAGGCCATCCGCGCTTTGCAAGGCCGCATTGAAGCTGGCAACAGCTTCTAAACCATTAAATGCCTATATTTGTGTGACTGAAGAATCAGCAGCAGCCGAAGCCCTCGCGTCAGACACGAGATACGACGAAAGTAAGCCTCTCGGTAGCCTCGACGGTATTCCAATTGCAGTTAAAGACAATTTTTGTACAAATGGCACCGCCACAACCTGCGCCTCTCTGATGCTAGCTAATTTCGTTCCGGAATATGACGCCACTGTGTACAGCAAGCTGAAGAATTCCGGCGCGATTCTGATCGGGAAGACTAATCTCGACCAGTTCGCAATGGGCTCGGGCACAATAGACTCACACTTTGGGCCCACAAAGAATTTGTGGAAATCTGAATTCATGAACAACTACCATTCTCTCTCACAAACCAAACCAGAGAAAAGTGACGACTGGTACATCGCCGGTGGCAGTAGCGGAGGGTCGGCTGTTGCAGTTGCCACAGGCACCTGCTATGCAGCCCTGGGCTCTGATACCGGCGGTTCGACACGAAACCCTGCATCCTACTGTGGGCTTGTTGGCCTCAAGCCCACGTACGGTTTAGTGTCTAGACACGGTTTGATTCCGCTGGTGAATTCCATGGATGTACCTGGGATAATCACTCGGAGGATAGACGACGCTGTTCTCATACTCAACGCTGTGGCTGGACCGGATCCGTTGGACTCTACTACACTGAAGAGAGAGTTTAGCCCGATTGAGCTACCCGAAACCCTGAACATAGAAGGCCTGAGGATAGGCATCCCGAAGGAGTACAAACAGCCTGAGCTTGACAAAGAGATAGAAGAATGCTGGCGGGACGTTTCCAAGCACCTGGAAGAAGGCGGTGCGGAGATAGTCGAGGTTTCAATGCCTCACACCGATGACTCAATCATATGCTACGCTGTTCTGAATCAATGCGAAGTTGCTAGTAACATGGCTCGTTACGACGGTATTGAATTTGGTCTGAGGGTTGACCAGGATGTGTCCACTGAGCAGCTGTATGCAGAGACGAGGAGCCAAGGGTTGAGTGAGGTGGTCAGGAGCAGGATTCTGACCGGTAATTATTTCCTGCTCACAGAAAACTACGAAGAGTACTTTGTCAAGGCAATGAAGGTGCGCAGGTTGATATACCAGGACTTTGAAAGGGTCTGGAATTCGGGTGTAGACCTTCTTCTCACGCCTACCACGCTCTCGGATGCACCCAAGTATCGGGACTTCGTTTCAATGGACAATCAGACTCAGTGCTCGATTC
The DNA here is from genome assembly GCA_018420115.1 of Euura saliciscinereae. Classification (NCBI taxonomy): domain Eukaryota; kingdom Metazoa; phylum Arthropoda; class Insecta; order Hymenoptera; family Tenthredinidae; genus Euura; species Euura saliciscinereae. The sequence continues at coordinate 8,342 of JAFFZH010011930.1, forward strand.
AGGATGTTTGCACACAGTCCGCCAATATGGCAGGAGTACCTGCAGTTACTTTTCCTGTAAGAATATCCCGCAATGGGCTTCCGCTTTCATTGCAACTGATGGCACCTGTGCTTCAGGAGAGACAGATGCTCGCTACAGCCAAGTGGATTGAACGAATTGTACAATTTCCAGAACTTGTACTAAAAGACACAAGTTTACTAGTGTAGAGATTAGTTTGTAGATATAAATTTATTTATTTGTTTTATCGAATCAACTGTTGAAAAAATGTTTGGACTAGATCGATTATACGGATGTCTAAGAGTGAAGACTAGTTCGCAATTTATGTAAACGTAATAAATTAGACTCCACACCATTCTCATGCAAATTGGAGTTCTGTATGAAATTGAACAACCACTGGGTAAAACGCGTGAATCATACTCGCGTTATATGAAGCTACTTTCCGTCCACCAACGATCTGATTATCGATCGGGGGTTATCGCATCAAAGAATAGCGTGCCGCATGCTTGTCGTGAATTTGGATCGAAAAATATTAATGTCTGACCAAGAATGGCACGTTTGGTGACCTTTGACGCAAGCTGGGTCATCGTTTTATTTCATCCTGCTCTGCCTCCTCCAAAAAAAGGCTATACTAAACGTTTTGCGATCAGAAAAATGGTAACAGTTGGTTTCAATCGACGTTAGTATGCAGTAACTGGAACTCACAAATGGACAATGGTCCTGAAATGAGGAGTCGACAATTAATGAAATATTTTGTCAAATCAACTATACATATTGATAGTATGTACTTTGTACAATGGAAGAAATGGATCATGCATGTATATTGAAAGTAGTCAATTCCGTCACGTTGAATTACGAAGTACTGAAACCGCATACTCACTTTATAGCACGACGAAATGATCAACAGCAAAAGCCCAGCTCATGGGAAAAGATAGTGAAATTTAGTATTCTTCGTTTGACATTATTTTGCGCTCCTAATTTATGTCTTCTTCTTCGCTTCCTTTTCTGGCCCTTGGTTTTCATCATCTGGTCATTCAATTCATGGCAAACGTGCACAGGATGCACTCGTACCTTTGAGGGTCTGCAACTAGCAATTAAAAATATCGATGTTGTCGAGATGATGAGGTGATGGTAATAGGTTTTGATCATATATCTAATGGATTGGAAGAAACGGTCTCCATGATGGCCAATGAAAAAAATGCCAATTTGCGTAAAAACAGTACGGGATCCTCTCTGCTATTACGGACAATGATGAAACAGTTTTGCTATCCTCCAAAATGCTCATCGTAATGTGCAGTACTTTTGAAGTGCATCAGATCACTTATACTAGTATAATTTGTTCGTGGCAACATATACCGTTCATGGAATTGGAATTGCTCAACTAAAAATCAACTTGGCATACAGTTTCTTATCAGCTTTGCTTAGGCGATAACAAGAATTGATTTGTGAGATGCGTACAATGATTGTATTAATCTTGTTAGATTCGAATGATATTGTAGTATTCAATCCAAAAATGTATGTACCAGAGCGAAATCGATATCTAGGCTTTCTGAAGATAGCCTGTGCAAATACCATTCAGTAACCATAAATGAAGCAAGTAAAACGGAAAGCATTGAACCGTGGAAATCGGAAAAAGAGATTGCTGAAGACCTGATAAAAACAGGGTGGTTGTACCAAACGCTAAAAAGTAGATGGAAATTAATCGTCTTTCAATACAGATGACCGACCTTAAGCGCTTTCGCGATAACGTCAACTTCAACTTGGCGTGAATCTCTTATCGAGGAAAGAAAGAGAAAGCACTGTGTTCGAGCCACTCTGTGCTATCAGAGCCAAACAACGAGCTTTCACTTCGTTTTTCGATTATACCGTTATATTTTTAGTATGTATAATTCAAATCGCCATCCCTTTGCATTGCTCACTAGTGAATTTGAATTTCTGAAATTCACAATTTAATATCTCGCACAAAAGACGTGACCGAAGATCGAATGTTCAGAATTGTCACATTGAGATTGATAACCTTCTGTGTGAAATCAAAACCTGATCTTCTGGGGGATCTATAGCCACCTTAGGGGATCGAAAAAAAAAACACTTTTGAGTCAAGTTATGTATGAATTTTTATGAGACTGTCATGGATTCCTCCAGCATCAATCTACCCGAGTGAGTGTGGCAATGTCCCCTTGTTGGACCAGTTAGTCAATATCTGCCGAATCTTTTTTCACAGCTTTATATTTCAAGCCCCATTACTTCTGCGATAACTCATCTTTGAAGATACTGCTATTTTGCCATTTTCATTTCTTTTCATTCAGCATGTGTAACGGCACTCACGCAGATCGAAAATCTTTCAATTTTCTTTTGTTTTACAAATTGCCGTCTGTTACAACGAGCTTCAGCATCGTGGTGCGTGGACGAAAAAAAAATCACCCCTAGTACCAAAATATTCTTTCGTAAGAGAAAATTGACAGATTGAGGAAATGACCTTCTTCAGAAATCGCGGAATCAGTTTCGAATGAGGATTCTGCATTGCGGGCGGGCCTTGCGAATTATGAGAAAAATCTTCTACCATTCTTTGAAATATCTGCACAGAACTCTGCAATCTAAGAATCTGCCGGCACATCTACGATAAAATATGGATAAAATCTGCGCTGCAGATTGTAGGTAATGATCACCCAAATCGTCGTTAGAGATATTTTTCTCAAAAAGCTCGATAACTTTGGAGGAATTGATAATTGACCGTAACTCCGCAAAACATGTATGAATATGCCCTAATAATTTCAATTGAATCCGTCCCATATAGTTATTTTCCAGATTCTTTTCTTGTGTGTTACAAATGTTCTCTGAATTCAATCATTCAACTAAACAAACCATCATAACTTCAGAAAAATGTATATGTAGCATAAACTATGCTTTCACTTTTTATTTCCCGGTGAATGATATTCGAAAAATTGTGTAATTCACTATCAATATACGATGCTGTGAAAATTAGCGAGCCATCTGATTCTTGTTAGCAGAAAAAAGGGTGAATTCATAGTGCTATTACTTTGCTGAAAAGACACTCTGTGTAAACACACGAGCTGTAAATATCAGCGTGCGAGCTCACGTCATACCTGCCTCTAGGTATGGACTATTTGTACAAGGATACCAACCAGTAATTGTGTAAACATTCATTCAAGTTTGAAATCGAATAGGGAAAAGTTGGGTAAAACTGCGGATTCTTCACAATCAAATTTTTTTTTCAGCAATGGGGATAATCCCTCATAGTTTAAGAAGCATTATAACGACTAATGGTACAATTTCTTTTGCCCTCCATTTTTTTTTTTATATCAAAGAAAACCTCACTTTTTCTTGTTACGACAAGAACGTCGTAGCAAAATATTCTAGTAGAACAGATTTTTCCAACGGATTTGAAGAGGACGTTCTTTTCTTCCAGATGTAATTTTTTTACTTCGGAGCCATCTGACTAGCCATTACGATTTCATTGGAAGTATAATTTTAATTTTTGTGGTCACTTGCAACAGGAAGATCAAAGTTTCAAAATGTTTTGAATGATCAAACATTTTAGGACAGTTTTTTGTGGCAAGCACGAAGATTTTCCATGAAGAAGTAATTGATTTGCTTTACGAACCAAAAACAATCGTCAGAAAGCGACCTTTTCGAATGTTGAAGAGGACATTTCAAGGATACAGGAGAAAATTCCGTCTGATGCAGTATACTTTGCGGTGCTATAGACGTGCATTCTGCAAATTTGACAAAAAATGATTCAAAGCCATGGTCACAGTGACCCGAAAATCTGGGATACCAATTTCCGTTGCATGAAATGCTCACACTTCCCGAATCCGATCTGAAAATAGTTGGAGGTGATTCTATGGACTTATGAACGTGCATTGGGCATCTGGCCCCCTTTTTGTTATGAAAACATGAAGAGCGGGATGTTGGAAAAATATTATAAAGTGGGGATTTGGAGACCTAAAAATGCGTTTTTTATTCTAATTTTTTCACCATCCCTCTAACCCAGTTTTCCGCAAAGTTGCAAGACTTTAAAATAACACATTTTTCTCGCTAAAGAAATGAATGGCCCGTTAATTTTTATGAGCAGTATACATCATGCTCACTGCTAAAAAACATTACCGGATTAACAACGCTGCGAAAGTTATCGTTACACCACCATAATATATAATAAATCTCAGTCTCACGAAAGACCCGGGCTCATCGCCTGAGGAGATAATTCTGAAAATCCTTTTCCAACAGTCAGATAAATATGATGAACCGCGGTTGCTCAGACTGCCGCACCTGTATAAAGTTCCACAACTTCACATCTCACATCATATCACGCTTGTAGTTGTAAATCGCTCTGATATGCGCATGCGGGTTCCTCACAGTATAGTCCACAATGGTTTTTCACTGCTTTTCGAATAATGAAATGGTACTACAATCAATTTTTGAATTCGAACGAATGCTTGTTAATCTGAAAATCTATTCCAAATGATGGTTCAAAAAATTGTAATTTGATGCAGTATTTTCGGGGACATTCCGAATAGAAAAATGTGGCGACTCTTTTATACCCCAGTCAGAGTCAGTACTGGTAACACAGGGTAGTACAGATATGTATCGCTGGCCATTACAACCCATGCTTTTCTCGGAAAGAAATAATCCCTGTCTAATCTTGCGATCATATCTGATTGGTTATTTCATTAGTACCAGAGTTAGGGACGTACTAGTCATTCACATGTTGCACGATTTCGGTTGCCAAATTCGTACACTTGGAACATCTTGGCATCGTGTTGTACCTACCCGAAATGTAATTCAAGTAGAAACGGTAAATACCGAGATGGCACTTCTTTGGAGTTCGATCTGCAGCAATTGTGTCAAGATTTACAAAAGAATCAAGGCATCTGGCTACATATAAATTCACCACAATTGGTGTAGATTTGACTCCAAAAAGTACTGTTCACATATTCACTACTCATACCTATACGAGTAATTATTGGCTGTGTGAAGTGTGGTAGAATTACATCAACATTTTTCTGTTGAAATTTTCGTTAAATTCGTCACTAATCGTACATATCTTTGTCAATTGATTGATTTTCTGGGATCCCCGGGTTGACAAATTGATGAAGAGTCCATGGATGAAAGGAAAAGTATGTTTTTACAATTTCGGTACGTTCCGAGAATTCTGTATTCTTTTTAAATCGTGGCCACCGCAGTTCTAATTATCCTTGATTCGCTACCAGTTAAGTACTGGTAACCATTACGGTAATGATTAATGAATGTTATAATTACTAGTGTGCTAGAGTGGCGGTATAAACGCCGGGCGAGTACTACGCACCCTTAGATTTCCTGGGCACGAAATTACCCTGCCGCAGATAATTAATATTAAACGCCCGTGTAAGTCGTCCCGGTGTACCGTAGCGTGTGACATTCACATCGACGTCAAGATACTTGCGGGATAAAATGTCACCCCTCGAAGAATTCTGCGCGTCCGATTGTCGTCAACGGAGTGCTCCCACAGGCACTCTATTACACAAAGACGAATCCCGCTGCTGGAAGTAAATGATCATCACGGATTGATCAAAGATTAAATTCGCCCGAGTGCAGAGCTGAAAAACGGAAAATATTCAAAGGAGGGGGAACAGAGGAGCCGAAAGGAGGGAGAGATCGTTGCCTCGGGCAAGGGTTCAGAAGCTTTGAAGGGTGCCCGAACAGGGTAGACCCATCTCGGGGCGACGACGTCTCCCATAGCGCATGCGTTGCCCGGGCGGGGGCTGTTGCGCCGCGCTGTGGCAGCACCACCGGCTCACGGTCAGACAGTCGCTGAGAATCTCTGATGAGGAGAGTCGCGGGACGCTGTTGCGTTATAAACCACGTTTCGAGTGAAAAAATTTTCCCTTATATTTAAAAAAGACAAAAAACCCCCCCCCCCCCCCCAAAAAAATAAAAGTAAAAAATCACGGATCTCGATCACGGATTATAAACAATACAAAGGAAGCATGCGTATCAGAAAAAGTGCTGCTGCTGCTCTCATGTTGAGCAGATAGAAGAAGAACGGATCGGATCATTGTTTAAATCTGCTGCAAGTGACACCACGAAGAGCGGAATGGCTCGGTCGGTAATGCTAGTTAGCTGATCGGACGTCACAAAGGAGTTATCGCTAGTGGTGCAGAGCGTATGGGTATCGGTCCGGAGACGGGGTCGCTGGTGAATGACGTAGTAACGTAACTTGAGGGTGCTGCGGGGTGACAGGGAGATCCCATAGGGGTGGTGGTGCTCCATCCGGATCGATGCATAGTGCAGTGTGATCGTGGTGTTTTGTTGTCATGACAACCCGTCAAACTTTTGATCATGGAATAGACGTCAACTGAATATAGAGAGTCACCCGATTCGCCAGAGATTGGAACAAGTTCGCAAGGTAAATGAAAACATCTGAATTTCAACAACCGTTTGTATTAGTGATCTTCTCAACGATACGATAACAAATGTTGTTTCTTGTGTATTGACTCAACTTACCTCAGCCCTTTTTCCAATTCAGAATTTTAGTCCGGATGATTTCGTTACTCTAGGGTTCTGAACAAGGTCCCAATGTCAGCTGTGCAAAACGTCGGAGTGAAGACTGAAGATTGACAGTCGAAGGGCGTAATCGCATATCAGATGATTGCAGATCGTGGCCATAGGTACAAAACTGGTTATAAGCCAAACATTTCAAGCTTCCCCTGAATAAAATGACGAAATTCTCACTGATAATCTCATTCTAATTGAATTCCGTACGTGTGGCTGCTGACCATGGCTACTAGCTTCAGCTTCGTGCCATAGGTCAGGGTAACCTCGGAAAAATCTGGAAATGCCGAGGGAGCTTCACCTATTCGGGCGGGGCTCTCAATTTCCCTCAGTAGAATCGTGAAAAAGTCACGAAATTCTGTCGCTACGTGTTCGCTTCGATTCGCATTTTTTGCAGACCCTCAGTACCTAGATGAGTGCCTATGAAATCCTCGTTGAAGCTCAATTTCGGGTGAAGATATGCCACACTGTTGAAGCCCCGAAAATATTCTTTGAAGTGACCTGATCGACTCGATGATTGAGTAGATCATTATTGTCATCTCATTTTGTATTCTTCGACTGTGACTCCATACTGTGTTTAGCAGACTTCTTCGCAATGAAGGACGTAAAGGAAATTGAGCCGAATCCAATAGTATCCGGTATTGTTAACTTCGACGACCTAATCATAAGTTCTTGGCATCCAAACTGGAAGAGTATGAGTTCAATATGGCGCAGCTGGAGGAGCAATATCATGGCTACACTGTACCAAAGGCAGGACAGCATTACAGTTGAAAATGATGTCGGTTTCTGGGAACTTTTTTCACCTATTTCTGGTATTCCTGGCAGAAAAAAATAAGGTTGGACACGGTCCTCTTTCATTAAGACTTCATCACTATAAAAATTGTAAATTTAATCAAATTGCACAGTTTAAAAATGTTCAATTGCGATTACAATTCTTGAATGTATAAAGAATAACCATTTTTTTAAATTGATAATCCTACTGTTTAACAGTCATATAATTCAAATTACATGAAATTTGACATGGGATTTTCATGTAATTGACATTGCTTTTCCTGTTATCCGGTAAACTTTCTATAGTAAAGGGATCTGTCAAATTGACAGAAATATTTGTATTGCACTTTCTGGTATCCAAGGGAGAAGATATTGAAATTTTTAACCGTGTAGAAAATCCAAAATAATTAGAAACTCCTAAACTTGATAGAATTGGCAGTTCCTTCGGTGTTATATCCGTTTAACTTGTCTCTCGAAAGTATAGATGGATGGATATCGGATAATGAGCTACACCGTTGATGTATTTCTCACGATCGTTCGCGTGGTTTAACGAAGCTTTGTTATTCGATTTTACGCTGCACCTCGAAAACCTGAAGAGTATCGAGGTATACCTACGTGCGGTAAAGATCTATTACGCGGTAGCTCTAATTGCTCTCCCTCTTGAGAAATTTTTTCTACCCTCATGCAGTAACCCCTTGTTGTTTTTAAAAACACCGCTTACATACCCGTTTGCTGCAGCTGCGTTCTACCACCGCTTTCCAAGTTATTCACCGCCTGTTGGGGATTTTCGACGTATAACTCAGGTGTGGTAATCACAGATCTGATTTTTTTTTATCACAAATAATCGTTCTTGTTGATCAGAATGTCGTCTGAATAGCGATTCAGCGGAAGATTTCGAGTGAACGTCTCAAACTACACTGATTCAGAATTGGTTAATGAGGATCAGAGTGCGGGTAATTACTAATTAGGGGGTCATATAATTTGAAAGCAGCCTCTGATCTCAGTCGAGCGCATCACAAAGCTAATAGCTTTGATACAAATTTCGTATGCTATACTAGGCTGAACTTATTCTGCCGACGAATTAATGTAATCAGAAGACCTCACAAAGGAAACAAGCGACCGAGACGAAGCAAGCTGACTAATTTAATCAACGAATTTTAAACGCTACCGTTCGTCATGGTACATTTTTATAAATCATTTGTTCTGATCATTGGACCAGTTTAGAATTGGTTCGAATCACCTTTGGAGTGATGTATGAAAAGTGATTCTGATTGTAACAGAATATTCTGATTCCCATAATTGTTGGATCACTTCGACCCTTATACAAGTCAACATGCAACATCCAGGATATTCTCTTGTACAATATGTACATAGGACAAAAATACTCTGGCCATTTGAGATCTTTTATTTGCACTAAGCTTGGGCACGAATTACTTGAAGCAGTGTATGGAAATCGGGGAAAAAATATCATTTCGATTGATCACGTCATCATGTCATGACATAATCGTCATTTTATGCCATTGATGATTGTTGAAAAAAGATAGGAAAAGAAATGAACAAGTACAATAATTCGAAGCCTGAGGAATTCAAGAAGACTGTACGTTCATGCAAGGGTCACATGGTCTCTTGGACGCAAGTGAGAAGAACGACAATACATGAACATAACAGTAAGAAAACCAAAGTAATCGCAAGTCAACGTGCAGAGCACTTGACAGTGCGCTGGCATCATTGAATCGCCTACTTCCATCAAGACATTTAGAGTCCAGACGGCTTGGCGTCGGCGATGACGTCATAGCATGGTCTCACGTCGAGACAGAGCTACATCCGGTACGTCGTAATTACGAATGAAGAGCGGGCGTCATCGAGCATAAGTAGGGGCACCCCAGATTGTATGTTGTGCGGGATTAATATTTAGGGCACCCAGTAGTGCACGGATTGTCATGGCGATGTACGCTGCTCGTCCACGGTTCGTTATTTCCCGTCATTTTGCGGATATGGTGGCTCGCTTGCGTGGTGTTGACGTTAGGATTTCCTCGATCAAGGATAAACTCTGTTACTGGATCAAATGGATTTTGTGGTTCATATACTCTCAACTACTGTCACTGAGTGAGTATCGACATCGAACTGTATACTTCGCGGTCTGTCTTTGATATCATCGAATTTTCGGGACTCTTCATCTCTTCGCGTGTATTTCGTGATAAACTGTATCGCCCTTCGAGAGGCACGTCTCTGAGTCCTTGGATAACTTGGTAGATAGAATTAGGTTAATTTCAAATTATGTACGTACACAATTCTGATTAGACTGAAGTCATGAGCTTTAGATGTAACCAACGGCGGTATGGAACATGGTATAATTGCGTGAAATAGTTGCCGAGAGAGAACGTCATCAGTAGATATTACTATCTCATTAATGAAATTGGTGATAATTTACACAGTCGCTATTTCGCACCACTGACTTGCCATCTCCGTTTTGTCGTGACATGAGGGGAAGACTGAGGTGTCACAATTTAGTGCCGTTTGACACAACCCAATTTAGGGACTCCACAGTTGATAAGTTAAACTCTCCAAGTTAATTTCAGTCTGAACGTTAAGTGAAGCAAAAACGAAGGAACGGAGGCGATCTACTGCGACACAATATCTTTTCTCCCCAACACAATTGGCTTGTTCAGTCGCTCGGCTATGCCTACTCATCATATTCGTCAAATTAAGACTTTCCGACTACGCAGTTTTCTGATCTATAAAATAGTTCCTCGCCAGATGTATTCATACTATACAGGGTGAATTTCTAACAATGGAATAGTCTGGAATTGGCTAGAATCGAGAAACAAGCTTTTAGACAGTACTGAACCAATCCAACCATCTGGCTGCTCATCAAACCAGTTCTGAACCAGTCCAACTGTCCGGAACTTCATCAAACCAGTCCTGAACCAATCCAACTGTCCGGAACCTCATCAAACCAGT
>JAFFZH010011930.1:18629-62654 GCA_018420115.1 Euura saliciscinereae
ACCTCATCAAACCAGTTCTGAACCAGTCCAACTGTCTGAAAGCTCATTTTTCGATGCTAACAAACTTCAGACTGTTCCATATCGTTAGGAATTCACCCTATATACATCGTTGGACAATTAAACACTATAATTTTATGTCACGTAGCTATGTCTGTTCAGTTTTGAATCCAGTTCCGGCAGGGTGACCATGAGTTAGAACGAAACGTCTGAAAACTGTGAAGTCTGCAATTTCGTAGAATTGCAATGCTGTATACTTTAGACCTGAGAGTTTCAGTCCAGACTTTCCGCGACTGTATAAGAAAATGGCTGAAAAGAATCCCTTAATTGGAATACGTGGAATGACGAGCAAATATCGCGATTGAAAAATAATAATGTGGTAAATCAGTCGCAAGTTCATCCTTCCTCTGAGTTGCGTTTGCTTATCGTTAGTTTGGTCACTCCATAATCGTGATTCACTACGTTCATCGAATTTACATCGAGGGCGTTTTGAACTCGGTATAGGTACCATGTGCTCGAACGCTGAGTGTGTAATTGGGTCGGCACTTCCCTTCTTGAACCGCACGCACTTCCGTGTACCATATCTGTCGCACTACTGACTACAGTTACGATTCGTTGAAAGAATGATTCTATATCGACCGCAACGGACTGGGAGTCACTGGTTCTTACTCGTAATAAATATGTCCTCACGTTTTTGTCATTTCTGGTATCTATTTTCGGTAGTTTTCCGGATATCCAACGAAGAAGGTTGTTTCTCTTGAAAATTGTCTTCGTTCATGTCACGAAGAAAATTATACGCAGTGACATCATTGCGGCCCTCATTTAACCCAGCGCCTGAGACAGCTGTCGCATGTTGCCCTCCCTCGCATTACACCGCGACAAGCTACCAACTCTGAACTAACTAAAATTTCATTGAAACCGCACAAACTTCACGTCACAGAAAAATTCGAAACCTGTGCACGTTAGGTTATCTTGGCTTCCATAAAAGAATAATCGTTCATGATTATGACGAACCTATAATGCCACCAAGCGGCGATATGTTAATGCACTCAATTATCATTCTCGCCGACTACACCATCGGTCAATTTATGATCGCATGTTATATATCTGCAGTGAAACTAGTGGCTAGATGAATTGTTTCCAACTAGAGATTTCCGGTCTCTGGCCTCTTGCCTTGGACATTTTTAGACTCCAACGGGATCATGTATCCGGTGCCGAATCTTTTGCGAGGTCGTTTAGCTGGAACGAGGAGGAAGAGAACAAGGGCTGCAGATCCTTCCTAGAACCACCGCGTCAACGTCGAAGCTGAATTTTAGACGAATTCTCGTGGAAGATATGATCGGCTTGTACCGACCCGCACAAAAGAGTAATTATAGTTCGAGTACTCCAAGTTGTGTGCGGGATACGCGGTCCCAAATAGAATCTCACCGAGGAAACTGAGACCAGAATATCCACGTTTAGATTGTTGAAAATGAAAATCGTGTAATGTACGCGTTCCGCACCGTTGATTTCAATAAAATTGGGTCAATGATTTGCGGAAACGAGAATCGTCTTTATCGCATCGAGAACGAAGGTACACAGAGGCCATATTGTGATGCGGAATCGACGCTGTTCTCCATTAATTAAATAGCATAGAATTCAACGACTGCAATCCTATTTGTTTTATAATCGAATTATCCTCTAGTTGCCAAGTTTGATCAATCGAATCACGGGAAAATAACAAATTATACGACAAAATATTCTTGTTCCCCAATATTTAATTGGGCGTATCGACGCAGGGGGTCGGGAATGGGAATGGACCAGAATTAAGCCGCACTGCCACGGACTGCAATTTCTGTGCGGCGGGGGATTGAAAAATACAGGGGATTAATTTCGATCACGTGATCTGCTACTTCAGCTAACAACAATCCGCAGATAATACACCTGTGCTGTAATTATCCGATGAGACCCCTGGCGAAGAACGCGGTTCAGTCAATTTTTTTTTTCTTCCAGGAGAAAAAGAGGAGGATATAAAGTAAACCTCTTCGACTTACTTCGTTGCTACAAACAAGGAGAATTGGACAACTTTTTCAATTGGGATTATCTCGAAGTTTTTCATGTCAAGACACAGGGCTTTGTATGTCCACGGATGAAAATGAACAGGGTTTGGCTTTGTCAAAGGTTCGCTTACTCGGTACAATTTTTAGGCGATTCGTCGTTGCCAAAATTCTTATTGAACCTTGAGAGCTATTAGATTTTCAGGGGGACTGGGAGCAATATTTTTCGTATTTATTCCTTGAGTCAGAATAAGTGAGGCATAACTCTTCTTTTTTCTTACCATTTTCTTCAAATATTTTGTTGTATCTAAAAATTTCTTAATTAATTCTAACAAAATTGGCCATCGATTTTTGCAATAAAAAATTTTCCTTGGGAGGTTACCCGATAGATCACGATATCAACGACAGAAAGCGAGAGCGAAAGTCGAATTTCAATGCTCAGGGTCGAAGCGAAAGATTTATCCGAAGTATTTGCACAAGTCTAGCAACGGATCTAGAGAAATAAAGAGATTCCGATTAAGATTAAGAACCGTGGAACATCGAAGGACAATTAAACGCGAATCGAAGATTGAATTTGCTTGGTGAAGCACTATATGAACATTCTGAAAGGGTCTTACAGAGATCCATTTATTTCTTTGGACATAATTCGTTCAAGTAATGATTCAGCGCATTGAATTCTATTACACCCCACGAAATTCGTGTCAGCTTAAGCTATATTTCAGAGAATCGACGGTAATTTCGCGAACAGTAAGTACACTGTGCGATCTATGTATATGAAATTCTCAAATTAGTTTCTTCGTCTAATGCCAGCCAGTGAGGAAACGAAAATCGTGTAACTGAATTACAGCAGAGCTGGAGACTTTTTTTCGTATTGCGGAAAATTGACTAGATGAATATGAAGAAATCACCGAAAAAATGAATGAAATAATCAGAAAAATTGCAATAAAAAAATTAATGGAAATTATTTCAATTATTTCGCTACAAAATATAATGTTTCAGTATTCCTCCTTGGCGATTGTTACACTTCCATTTTTTCCCCACCATTTTTGTTGTATAATTCAATTATGATCCATCGTATTCTAAAAAATGGTGACTAATAACGGTGATTCAAACTGAGAAGAATCTGAACTCAATTTTATGATTTTCCTGACTCGGCGGTCTCCTCTTTATCAGGAATATAGGGTAATGGAAATTCAAACGAAAACGTGGACGAATGAAAAATCTAATATTCCATCTCTTTTGTTCTACAGAAGTGCGGCACGTTTTCAATCCCTCCCACATTTGAATTGCTTAACATGAAAAGAAAGATGCATCGCGGGTGCTCGTAAATTTCCTGTACCACTTTTAACTACATCATTCGGATTCTGTGATGTAGCAGTGTGTGAGCACCTTTAAACTCAGTTTCAAAGGCTTTGTGATAGCAGATTTTTTATTACAGTCATCGCGGTGTAATGAACATTGCGTGATAATGTAGATATATGGCATTTTCTTTGAAATCTGATACAGGGACAGCGTGACGTTTGCACGTGTATCGTCAGTCTGTTGATGATAATTATAACAAAGTAGGATAGTAACAATCCGCTGAAGAATTGTTTGATTAGCTGGGCATCGAATAGGTGGTTTTCAAATAAACCCACAATGTGTAACTATTATTAGCCAGGATGTAAAAATACTATTAAATCACGCCACGCCGATCTAATCTTGGAACCGAAGAGTGTTCGAACATATGCGAAAGAATATTTGTGAATAGTTTGAAACCTGGAAAATAAAATAGACAAACTCCAAGGCTGAAGGAATTGAATTTGAAATATTCGCAATGTTCGTTACACGTTCGACCCTGAATTCTAATTTCTGCTCCAAGATCAGCGGTCTAACCACAGGGAATAAAAGGACACCGTGGCAAACTTCCAACTTTTACAATCAACCCGAATGTAGGAATAGAGTTGGAATATATACCATTCATTTTATTCCTGAATAACGATTTTTTTTTTTTTTTTAATTTTTTTTACAGAAGATATTCACTTTCCAATAAACTGAGATTATCGAACAAACAAATGTATAATTCAACTAACTTTGATGCTTCGATAAAAGTTATGAATAGCGAGACAATTGGAAGAAGATTTATAGTGAAAATGTGAAGGAAATCATTCAATTGCTCAATTTTTCGGGATTCGCGAGTTTTGACGACTATCTTAAAAAAAATTGGCAAAGGGTAAAAAAAAATGGTGATTACGACCTTCTTTCTGCCTTTTGTTTTTCTTTTTCTTTTTCAATTACAATCAATAATGGAAGAAGGGCGTATCGCCAATATCCGACCTTATGCTTTTAATTTTTCCATCTTCTAATTTTGATTGATTCATATGTTTTGATTGTTCTGAAAGCGAATGGCGTAAAAAAAAATTGTATACGACCTTATGGCACCAAAATCGCATTTTCGGTCTTTACGACCTTCTGCCATTATAGACACGCGATATTTTACACGTCCAACTTTTCAACAAAAATCATTCAAAGTTGCCGAAGAGTATAAATATGAGCATAAACGCTTTCTGATTGTTGTGTAATGGCATAACTGCGTAATTATCACGTGATCAACGTAATTATGGGTTTTTTTATAGGTTAGGGTAGTAAAGTAAGGTCGAATTATCCAATTAGGACATCACAACATAGCGGGCAAAGGAATTACCGTTCCAAATACCGTTGAATATCAAATAGATAATTATTGTTTCATGTTCTTTATTCGTTATTCGTCAACTGAATCATCTTAGCTTCTCTCTCACTCTTTTTCAAAATCTTGAATCAACAATAAAAAAAATGTCTGTATTCTATTCAATATATGTATTTTTTAGTTGGAGATTGCAAGTTTCCTACCCCCAAAGTACGGGCCACTAAACCTGAATTTTTCATGAAATTCGCGTTTTTTCGCATTTATCTCGTAAACGATAAGAGATACAGAAAAAAATGTGAAAAACAAACTTGTAGGAAATTCAATTTCCTACAAAAAAGGTCCTTAGTACTGAGTCGCTAACATCAATATTTCTGGAGATAATTATTTATAAAGTTTTTTTAATTTCAAATTTTTATCGAAAATCACGTCAAACCCTATATTGGTCAACCATATATTTTATCATGTCGTTTTTTTTCATATTATATCTGGAGAGCCATGCCCATGTGATTGATCATGTGATTTTTTATACAATTGTTCAAATTCACAAACTAAATTATTATATGTTAAATGATATGATGGTTTTGGTCGTAACATTATATGATTTATCACATCAAAATTTTCAGTAATGTCCCACGAAGTGGAAGTATGAAATCGCTCAATTCATCTTCGATGTCAAACATTGCCAATACCGATGAGTTTTAGCACAAATCGCTATCAGCACCGGCGTCAGAAAGTAGTTCCACTCTCGCCGCTAGGTGCCAACAATGTCTCACAGTGAGAAATCTCCAATGGTAGTATAGAAATCAGAGATGAAAGCGGGTTCAATGCTGAAGAGCGTGAAGTGGAATACAGTGAGCACTCCAGCTTAGTAACTATGCGTCAATGTAGCTACATATTTTCTTTTCCACCCGACGCGTGGGTCGATATCGTATTCTATACGCTCGAGGTACTGTAGAGCACACCACGAGCGTATCATCAGAAACTGTGTCAACCTGAATGGAAGACGGTGCTCGAGGGAGCTGGATGTAAGAAGAGACGACACGTTCTCGACTTTTCCTCTTCCTGGTTCGCTTGGTCCTGCCCACTGTAGTAACAGATGATTCTTTGCTCTCTGACATTGAAGAGGACCTGACGGGACACGAGGGCCAAGGGTCTGCGGCTCACTTCCGGGCCATTATGTTCGTCAAAGGACCATGGGGTGATTTTGTGTTTTTCGGCATCACATATCCATTAGTTACATCCATTAGGCTCATCCTTATTTTGCAAAAATACGAATGATCTCGAACGTCGAGGACGGTGGTGATGTTTTTGCATTATCCTACGTTCATGCGAGCAGATGCAGATACCAAAAGTTGACTAGTGTATCTGCGGTTCGATATCGTCGAAGTTGTAATCATTTGCAATATCCTTATCCCATTATCATTTCCAATTTCCCTATTTCCGTTGCGGCTGCGGAGTACGTAATCAAATTTTGGGTTGTTGTTGGACCCCAGACGTTTGGTTTTAGCCTCCAATGTTCGCCACCAAAGGCTTTAGAACAAGGTACCATTTTATTGTGCAATTAGCATATTATTGGCCATTGAAATTTTCAGTCCAATGGCTGCTTATCGTCTAACGACTTCGATTGATACAAAAATAACAAAAGTTCTTTTATCGCTGAGTGCGGTGAAGCACCTCTACTTCAATTTGATTGAATCCAGAATCGAATCTGTTCGGTTGTCCAACGAGTCATTATCGCGACGTGATCCAAGTTCCGGCAATAAGGCCCGTTCTCTATTCGATTAATTGTTACTCGAAATTCGATGCTATTCAACTGTATCGTTATTATACTCACCATTGAAAATTTACCTCATGGATTATCGTGAATACGCGGATTTCAATGAAATTAGCACGGATTCAGTGGATCGAGGAACCATATTAATTTTCTTTATTCAAATAAATGATTACCTCAATCAATTTCATGTAATTGGTAATCATCGATCGGTTTTACTGGAATAAACACTATTTCCAATAGAATTTGGTTGCCTCTGAAACATATCATGAATACTTTACACATCTTTACACTAAAACAGCGAAAAGTACATACCTACTAATTGAAAACAATGACAATTTTGAGACCACTTCACTAATTCAGTGTGCTAAATTTTTTCGTGGAACAAATTCGCACCTCGCAACCGACAGAATACGACTGCTTCAAGGTCTAGTTTATCATTCTTCATCTCATATCGGAGCGTACGCGGTAAATTTCCTGCATTCTCTCGCGGTTGTGGTCCCTATACTCCTCTGCCTTATCCACCTCGATATTACTTTAATAAGCGAACACCACGACTCTGATCTCGTTAGTCGACACGCGATCGTCCATAACGAGTCCAGAGTTTGTAGACAGTTGTTATCATCCCCTTTCGAACTTCCGAAAAAGATGCTTCGAAAATGATCGCTCTTTCTCATTGTCAGTACAGAAACGAGATCGGAGTCTAACTACACGTGATAGTTGCGTAAATATAAAAGCAGTAAAAACACTTGGCCAATGGCTCCACCCAAAAATGAAAAACCAATCATAACTCCTGCCCATAGGTACACATATGTTCGAAATACGAGGACGTACTCGAGTATATGATCTCAGGTGTACCGACATACGTGTAGATATGGTACGTGGCGATCGTTGGGCTACGCTGATCTACAGGTAGACCGTAAACTCTGCCGTCTCCCACACCCCTTGTGGCCACATCGTACCTTTCTAGTCAGCGCGCGCCCCGAGTATTGATCCGTATTCCCAACCCCCGCGTTCAGCCTCCCTCTGCCTCCCTGCCCCACGATTCCCCAACAATTTGCCCCTCGCGAGGTTCACCGACGAACCCCCCCTCCTGCACATGAATATTATTGTATTTAAAAGTTTGGAGAAAAAACAAAAGTTTTCAAATCGCTCAGCGTCATCATTAAATGAAGAAGAATTTTTATACTCTTGGGAAAAATAAGTAAGATTCTTTTTTTTTTCTTCGGAAAATATGTCGAATGGGATGGTGGCTATGATGCACAACTCATTTTTTACGGCACAGGCATTAAAAAGTCACTTTTTGACGCCTGTTTTTGTTCCGGCAAGTCGCACTTTATACCGCTGAGTTCAAAGTTGCGGTATAAAGTCTTTATTACCGCAACTTTGATGCGCAGTTCGAAGTGCGCATGTCAAAGTTGCGGAATAAAGTCTTTATACCGCAGGTTACCCCCTCTCTACTACCTTTTACAGCAGCTCCTATACGCAGTTCGTGCGGAACTCAACCGGCGTCAAAGTGACTATTAATGCCTTTTCCGTAAAAAATATTGTATGGGGCGCGCGCAGAAAGTAACTGTTCGGCAAGGTTATGTTTTTAGTACTCGCCGTTGCTTTACAAGTAACTGCTCGTACGAAAAACATAACCTTGCCGAATAAACAGTTACTTTCTGCGCATGCCACATAAATATTTATTACGAGTCGTAAGAAGAAGATATTGAAAGCTTTGAACCTATGAACGGAGAAATTGATAACTTGGACCGTGAATGAAACTGAGACTTTACTTTAGTTCATCCCCAATATTATGCTTGTTGCAGTCGAGAAAGATAACCCTAATGATAAGGCTCCTAAATTTGTCGAGGAGGAGGTAATACAATCCCGCCACCGTTTTTCTGGGGTTGATTTTTATTTTTCCGAGCCGAAGGATTCTGTGACCACTTTTTCACGAAAATCTCTTTATATTTGGATGGCAAACAGCTCGAGCATGTAAAGTCGAAGTGCAAACACCGCAATGATAGACCGGTGAAGAACCCACGAGGAACTTCGTGTCTGTATTCGCCTTTCGAATAACACGCATCGTGCGTGTGTCGAATAATTGTTTCGTCGTTGTAAACTAATCACTGTAATTCAGAACGTAGGTTACATGTATAATAGCGGAGGCCTCGTAACTCGGAGGTAAGCGTTGGCCCGAACAACACCAATTTCCGCTACTTTGCCGTTTACAATGAATTACCAAAACGTGATCACGGAGTAATTAAAGCTGTCTTGCTGCATTGATCGCATGTCTTTCCACGTTTCTACCCTCCGAATAAAGTTCAATCTCAAATCTTTCTTATTCTTCAATTTTATACACCTTCAATCGTAGCTATAACGACGTTATGTGTTCACTTGGTGATAATGGCTACCGTTGGATCGTTAGATGATGGTAAAATTCATCGAGCTGCTTCATTGATTAGTCATAGTTAATTTATTCAAAACTGTCTTGAACCGAGATAACGAGTTTATTCGGAATGAACTTTAACAATATCGAATTAGCGACCTACATTCTGCAGGTCTTCCTTCGCTCTGTTCAATCATCTCGTTATTTACATCTCTGCTTAGTCATCGAATTATGGTATAATGAATACCGAAGCACTGATGAAAGGCAGTATATTCTCTATGATCCATCATCTATTATGAAATACCCGAAATCTTGTGCGATGGAAGAATCAATTCGCTTGGATGAAGGCAGTTTCGGAGAGAGGTGACTTTGTTGAGGAGAATTTTACTCGGATAAGGCGAGGAAGGTTCTCGACGAGTCCGTTATTTTGTTTCTGGTTGAAAAAGCTGAATAATCTTGCGAGCCACTCCCAGTCCTCTAAATCCGATGATATGATACCCATATCTTATGTATATCCTAAAAGTTTTCGATCGAAGGCTGCACATAGTCCGCGGACTTGTCCGTAATAGAATATCTCTGAACTCACCTTCCGGCGGTACGGTATGACAATATTTTCGTGCTCCGTGTCTGATTGGATTTCCAGTTGGATAACTTTTCGATGATTTCGTATCTCCGGAGTTTGCCAACTGGACTTTTCTGCTCTGCATTTACCTCTGCAGATACACGTATGGATCCGTATGTTACATCATATGTATTGATATTGAACCACGTTTCCATCACGAATTCAAACAGCGCGTCTCCAGTTTTATATCCTCGGCTGTATATTTGCCAACGATGATAATATCGGAATTTCCTGTGTAGAAAAAATGTCTCAACTATTTTGTTCACGCATATCTGATCTTGTATAGTCGTTTGAGAGACTTTATACCGAGCCGAGATCCGTGAGGCTGATTCTAATGTGATCCACTTAGCACAAGATCAAGTCCGTAGCCTGAGCAGATAGAAGAACAAAGTGGTGATCGACCTTCATCAAATGTCAGCACGAAGCAAATCTGAAATTCAAACTTCACCAACAATTAAAGCAACATTGGTTGCGTTGGTATATCGACAAGTTGTATCTCATCTCATCATCCAGGGACATTTGAGAGTGAGCAAATGGTTGTATAGTGATTTTGACCATGCAATGGTGCACCATGTCCCTATCACCAATTCATCCTACGAGACAGTCTTGTTCAAGTGAATTGAAGCCACGTCTTCGGGGGCCAAAGTCGACCTTTTCACCGAGCTCCTCATAGCACATCAGCGATTCTATGTGCCAGTGGAATCCTTGTTTGCAAAAAGTCTCGCGTCTTCACCCTGGACAAATATACTTTACATATCTATATAATATGAATGTAATCCTGTGACATGGGGGTTGGGGATGGGCGCCCTCTGCGTAGCTGGAAACCCCCGGCACGCGCCATTGGATGACGCGCAATCTGCAAATCCTACATAACCAGAGTGGATTTGGGGTGGACGTAACGGTGCGAATTTCCCGCGCCTGGGAAAGTCGGTGAAAATGTTCGTGACCAAAATTCTGAACGTGTGCCACTGATTGAGATAAATATCACTGTCATTGGCAGATCTCTTCCCATTTTTCACATTCGTAAAAATAAAAGACAAATTCCATTTGTTAATTGTGTAGAATCCAATTCAACGGACCAATTCGAACTTTCCTTCAGAATTGACGCGATTTTAAACATGTTGGAACATTCAGCAGTCATTATTGGCTAGGAAGCAAAGACCCTCGGCGACCCCAAGTTCATCAGGTGCTTCGCCCATTTGGCAAAACGTTGATGGAATGTAGAGAGGCTGTTGTCCCGTGCAGAGCCACCCCGTATAACATTATCAGACTTTCGTTGGGGTGGTCTGACGTCGGGTTCGATGAAATCATTCTAGAGCCCGACGACCCCGAGCTCCGACTGTTCGAGACGTTCTATCCTAGGATATCCAAGGAGGGTAGTTCTAGTGCCATTTTCCCGTAGTAGCTGTTCCCGAATTCTCAAGTCCCAGTCACGTTTCGAGGGTTCTTTTTTCCCCGCGTTCGCGAAAAATGAGAAACGCGTGAACCCTGCGGGGAATAGTAGGTAACGCACGGTGTACCGGCCTCTACCGGCTAATACAGAATCAATAATCTGAAGGGTGCCTTCACGGTATATTTCGGTTGTTCCTGTAGGGGTGCATCGGCGTAGAATAATCCGGCTATTCTCTCCGTACACCGGATCTACGTGTAAATGAAAACGTCTGCGAAATAAAAACGGTAAATACTTAAAGTACGAATGTAAAAAAACTACCCCTAATGGCCGGCTGTGTATAACTTGGGAAAACTCGCATCAATCACATGCGATAAAGTAAAAAAAAGTAAAAAAATTATGATGACCAATTTCTTAGAGGGTCCTGCGACAAGCCCCTTGATTGATTGACGTGCACTTTATCCCCGACTTAAACAAGCTCTGTTCCTCCAGTGCCACTCGAGTACCAGGTGATTTTCTCTGTTCACTTTGGTGCCATTTTTCTCAAAACGATCGTTATTTTTTTACATTCCTCTTGGCACTGGGTGTACCTCGTTGGCATTGCGGGACTGTACGCAGAAACAGCCTGCGTGTGTGCGTATACGACTGTAGAATTTCAGAGGGATTCCCAGCGCGTTGCAGCCTGCAGGGGTGGACCGGTGGTGAATGAACGACGCCGACCGCGCACGTGGCCCACCCGTCGGTGGACTCGGTCTGGCCCACGCAAGGGGTGCAGCATGCAGTTGGTGTGTATAAGGGCCAACGGGCACATAAAAGGGAGGGTAGAACTTCGCGTGTGTCATACGTTTGGTTTGTGTCAAGTCACACCGCAGCTAAGGCGAGTTCGATAACATTTAGACACACCGCGCGAGACCCAAGATTCTTGAAATGGCCAAAAAAATTCTGCTCCCCGAAATTTCAAGATGTTTTACATCAAATTCATTCAAATCACCAGAATTTGTGAATTCCATTCCTGTTTGTATAAGAAATTTGGAAATATTTTTACCAGTGTAACGCAGGAATGGGGACGAAACGTAGTTATCGTATTTTCAACTCGAGACACGGAGATCCTATCAGCTGTCTTTGAGCCTATCCCGCTTGAGCGAATCAGATCGTTTCTGAACAGGGGTGAATCATCCTGAAGGGTCCTTAACCCTCGATAGCATTATCCAAGTTTTTGGCTGAGCAAAGACGTAGCAAGGATATGGGGAGCGTTACGAGTTCCAAAGACTCAACCACCATCTGCTGAATCTCAAAAGATGTATGCACAATCGATTCCCAAAGGAGCGCTTTATCTATATTCTCCATCATTCTTCGGGAACCGAAATAATTTTTCTATATTCGATGTCGAAATCCTCGTCTGGCAGGAGGCAAGACACGAGATATGTCTTCTGGGGAAGTTCACAGATGAAGCAAGTGTCATAATCTTGAGTCGAGTTAATTAGCAATTTATAAAGTATGTCGACGTTGAACAAGCCACAGCGATATTAGATTGTATCGTTGAAATGTTAATTGGACGAGTCATTATATTGATCGCTCAAGAAATTCTGAATCAACTTTGTTTCTTCCACGCAGTGAAAGTGATACTTTTTAGCGCTAAACAATAGCGAACAATTTCTCATTCCAAAAATACAACTTTGGAAGTACTGGCGATGCTGGTTGTGTAATTAATCACCTTTCGGATGACTAATTACCTTCGCTGCTTTTTGGTTCGACCTGAAAATTGTCTCAACAGCCTTATTTGACTATAATTTCATTTCAGACCGACCAACGGAACCGTTTGAAGTAACAAACGATTATCAAGTTTATCTGGCAATAGAAGTATATTCGCTACAATTGCATCGTTGGAAGGTTGGACGCAACTCAACAAAATTGAGAATCTCGATTTCTATCATCAATTCTAGTGCAATGATATATTTATTGTTATATAATTTGAGGATGAAACCGAGGTTTGATATGTGATTATATCTTGCCTGTTGAATGATCTATATATTAGTAATTTCGACGGGTTATCCAGCATGCTTCGATGCCCTTCAAGCCTTAATTCTTTGATTGAACGGTATAATAACTCGTCTACAATAACGTGTGGAAATTATTATGATTATTATTTGCCAGAATAATAGAGCTTCGGTGCTACTGTTCGAAATTGAAAGGGTCCAGTTTGCGCGGACCTGCACGACGCATTTCAATAATGAAAGAGGGTGGCGGTGTGGGACGGCACAGGGTGAAAATTCTGAACAAGGACCGTGTGTTATGACCAGCTATACTACGACATAACTACAATTCACAAAACCGTCGTAATTGAAGTCTCAGCCTTTTTAACTTCCCGTTTCTCTGTTTTCAGAGAAAAAAGGGAGTTATTGTAATCAACCCGAAAATGAAAAGTTGAGTTTTCACTAAATCTCCACGTTTCGAGGTCCAAAGAATCACCTCAGACTATTTTCAGTTTGACGTCTGGGTGTGTGTATGTGACCACATTTTTGTCCGCGCGATATCTCGAGAACGAGTTCGCGGATTTTGATCAAATAGGCCTCAATCGACGGGGCTTTTCTTAACTTAGAAATGATTAGATTTTGGCTTTGATCGGATCAGTACTTTTTGAACTATTCAAATAACAAAATTCTAAAAAACAAAACAGAAATGACGATATCTTGAGAACGAATCAACGGATTTCAATGTAATTTGGTACCATATGGTTTTTTTGATCGCTGATCACGAATCTGAAGTCAGTTTTGCAAAATTTTCATTCGGCGTATTCGATATGCTGCAAAAAAAAAACTATAAACATTTGGATTTGGATGAAACTTGATATTCATATAGGTTTTTTGGGTCACTGATCACGAATCTGAAGTCAGATTAGCGAAATTCAAAATGGCGAGTCCGATTTGCTGGGAAAAACACTAAAAACATACGAAATCTTACGGAAATTTGTACTCGAAGGTTTTTTGAACCGCTGATCAAGAATCTGAGGTCAGATTTACAAATTTCAAAATAGCTGAGAACAAAATAAATAACGGGAAGTTCGAAGGCTGGCTCATAGTCAGCCCAAACCCGCTTGTTTCGGTTTCGCCCCAGTCGTCGATAAAATCTGAGAAACAGTGATCACAGGTTCAGCCTGGGGCACAAAATGTCTTTCATACGACACTGCCTGGTATGAGCAGACTAGAGAAGTAGCAACAGCAGCAGGTGGTGCTCCGGAGTCTCTGAAGGTTTCCGTTCCACCTGGATCCTATACCATTTGGCCAGAGTTTCACCTCCCATAAATTATCCCTGTAGTCAGGGTCGGCGAAGGCATCAGGATATTATTAGTCCAGATACGTGATAAGCGGATTATCAAACTCGGAGATGCGAATTCGATACCAGGAAACTTCTACTTGGTATTAATACCTCAGTCGAAACTGGCTTTCCAATCAGCAAACAGAACGACATTTCAGACTCAAAATCTTGGGGATTCGTACTTCGGCTAAATGCTTTTCTGTTGGTATAGCCTCATGAATATGTATCGTGGTTACATTTGACGGGGGTACGAGGATTTTTCGTCGCTCGACAGCTGTGTGTTTTTGGAAACGGTGGGGCAACATCTGCCATCGAGTGGCAAGACGGTCCAGCAGTTGCTGGGTTCGGCTTACATCCGAATTCCTAGAGTGAATGAGCGCTCCGAAAGGTAGAAAAAAGAAACTGGTTTGAATTTCTCGCCAAACTAACCGCTACCACATTCCAATACGTTTCTAATATTTTCTTTATTTTCGGGCAGCTGGTTCGTTCATTTCCGCAAGCAATTTGCATACCGTGATGTGCGATACGTTTTTAGAAGACAAAAGGAACTGGGTATAGCATTCGAATGAAATTTAAGTCCCCTGAATACCAAAGGCGTGCTCGTATTGGCTCTGAATTCAAAGATGCGTCATGCATAAAACATTCATTCTTTGCGACTCCCTTTTCAGAGAGACGTTCAAGTTCTGGGGGGCTTATTGGAAAAGCATCAACTATCCTAGACGAACCATATGTCAGGAGTAAAGAATTACACGTCAGAAATAAACGGGAGCGTTCGTTTTCGGTCTGCCTCTGCAGTTCATCGTACAATTTATCATTAAACTCACGATAATCGCTTACAAATGCGAAATTAGCCACAAGCCTTTAATTTCGCGAGGGTATCGTTCGGTTCTTCGACAAGGAATAACCACAGCTGCTACCAAGTTGAAAAATACCCCCGTACAGGTTTGTTAGAAATTAAAAGTCAAAGCAAGGATTTCCTGTATTCCTTGTCTGGTGCAAATCTTGGACGTTTTGGTGCAGAGTTATCACGTCAGATGTCCGAAAATCGCAAGCTTCAAGCCTAACATCTTGTTTGAGGTGGAATGAAAGTCACGTGACCTCGATATGATTTACACTTGGAATTTTCAAACGCTATTTTCTCAGCCAGAACACATTCGATTGATGTGAAATTGATGTCAGTGACGTAGAAAAACTGAACGAAGGGCCTGCCAATCGTGGATTTTCGAATATCGAAAGACATAATCAGAATTTTGTGTAACAATATTGTTCTGTAACCCAAGGAGGTGCTGCCCCTCGTGGAGAAAGGCAGCACTTCCTTGGATTACAGAACAATATTGTTAAAAAAAACTGTTATTACGTCTCGATTTTCGAAAATCCACGATTGGCAGGCCCTTCGTTCAGTTTTTCTACGTCACTGATACCAATTTCATATCAATCGAATGTGTTTTGGCTGAGGAAATAGCGTTTGAAAATTCCAAGTGTAAATCATATCGAGGTCACGTGACTTTCATTTCACTTTAACTCCTAATTCTGGATAATTTATTCGTTTGATAGAATCTTATCTAGACAAAAAAAATACCACTGAGGTGTCAATTGTCTTTGTCGGTTGGGGACTTTGAATGTATTTTGCAATTTGTGGTGGTTTTGCAGCCTCGAACGATAAACGAGCATTAAAAAAAATTGGTAGATGTCACACCGTGCGTAGCTTCCTGCCTAAACAAACGTTTTCACCTAACTGCGCACCTTGCATGCATCCACCACGGTGCACTCTACCTATAGTATAGCCTATAGTGCAGAGTGCACAATGGTGTATTGTTGGTGTCAGGTAGCTGGCGATATCGTATTGCAACCTCGGTGTTTACGGACCTGTCCGGCCCTCATCTATTTCACCTACATTATTCTGACCCCGCGACTTCGTCATTTTTTTATTTTTTTTATTCTGTTTCATTTTGGTTCAATTCTTCAACTTCTTTCAGCAAACCTGAAGTCTCGATTCTTACTGTGTTGAAACGTCAGCTTGCAATACTTCATATATACTGAAAATATGCATTCAGTGCATCTAATTACCCAGCAAAAATCATCAGTCTCCATATTTAAACAGATACTGAGTGATGTACGAGCCTCTTTGTCGCACGCTCTCAGAGTTAATTACGTTAGAGGTAATTATTCTTTGTTTGTGAAGGTATAACGTACAGAATAACAGCAAAATACATATATTGAAGAGTGGATTTTGATGAATGAAAAATTGTGATAACATTTTTCAAAAGTGAAAATGACATAGATTTCATTTTATAATCACCGAAATTTTATTGTTCAACAATTATGTGGTGTAAATTATCTGAAATGCAAGATATCATTTTTTTGTGATCGAAATTACTTTCCCTGCTTATTTTGAAAGTAGGAATAATGAAGAGATTCACCTGGTTTGAAACGAAAAAAATGTTACGATTAGTTAAAAGTGACCACAAGCCTCGGCTGATTTTTAAAAGAAAGATCAGATCACACGTTCATCTTTTATAATCAGATAAAATTCTATCAGATTTTATTTGTTTCCATAAAATTGTGTAAAAACATGTTTTTTTTTTATATTGTCTGATCTGACGAGCTGATTAAATTTTTTAAGATGACACAGGATTTAACAAACACATAATTTTATACAATTGTTTAACTTTGATAAAATTCTGATAAAATCAGATAAAATAGATCGAGATAAAATAGGAATCTCAAAACAGGCGATGTTACCATCTTCGTTTGTCGAACAGCCACATTCAGTATTCGCCACTTAATTACCCTAACAATGAAATATCTTCGAGTATTTGGCCGCACCTTCCAATCCAAGTCGAATAAATCAAGGAATTTTGTTACCTAACACGAGAAATAGTAAAGTCTGTGGTTGGACGAGAAGAAACCGAAGCCTAGGGTGTCCGGACCGGTTCGTATCGGTTTTGAAAAATGTCGATCCGGTACGTTCGGCGTGCGAGTACAGCGCGACTAGTTGACAGACCTAGGTTCAATTCAATAACTCCGAATGCGGATTAAACGAAACTGAAATCCCTCCGAGGATGAGCTGGACTGTACCTGAGGGTTGGGGCCGCGGTTCAGGTCCGTTGGGCAGTTCAGACGGTTGAACGGACACGCGAAGAGGCAGGCAAGAGGCAAAAGCCAGGTTAACTATAATAATCCAGTATCCCTTCAGGTCCCATCGACCCCCTCTCCGTAATATCCCCTCTCCTGCTTCCTGGGACTAACAATCTTGGTCGACGGGTCCTCCGGGTCGTCGGCAGCCAGACGGCTCTTGCCTTAGCTGGTAGTACCAAGACCGGGTTCATTGTTGGATATTGGGTGAAAAAAACCGTTTGGATAGACGTGTTACAGTTTGTCTGGTGAATTAAGTTACCTTTTACTGTTTTTTGCTACTTTTATTACGACTCTTATATTTGAGCGGGAAAGTTTTGAACTGAAATAAACGTGTCTGATACCTTCAGAGAATGCCATCTGAAGTGTGATCATAGCAGTATACAAGTGGAGTGAAGTGATTGGGCATATATACATTTATCATTCCTCAGCCCCCACAGGTTTGGATTCTAGTAGCACGTCTGATAAAGATGATGTGTGATTGGAAATGTCGGGATGAAAACGATTCAAGGGATTTGGATTTCTTTGGTCATGTCGCCACTTACGTAATATTGAAAATTCCTCCGAGCCCATTTCAGTTTTGGCTATTGCAGGGACTAAAATCCAATTGCAGACGAACGATATGAATTTTTGGAGAGTGTGGAAAATCGACAATGTCGAAATCAGTTGATGATGCAAGAAACAATTGTTAAATAGTTGGATTTTGGGTTTTGGACAAACGTTCATTACACGCTCGCTGATATCCTCGTGTCGATTTCGGTTACGATCAATTGTAAATTGACGTTGAATTGACTGTCTGAATTTAGCAAGTAGCGTATTGAACTCGGTCTACTTTAGAATACCCGTTTTGGCGTTCAAGGATGAATTCAGAATTATAAATATTGACGAATCGTTCAGGGTATCATTTAATTCGCTGATGCGTGTTGCGCTCAACGTTTATGGCGAGTCATCAGATTTTGCAAATTACGAAACCGTTGGGAAATTCTTTCATCAATTGCGACGAATGTTAAGGTGAAATGAATGTCACGTGACGTCGATATGATTTACACTTGGAATTTTCAAACGCTATTTTCTCAGCCAAAACACATTCGATTGATGTGAAATTGATATCACTGACGTAGAAAAACTGAACAAAGGGCCTGCCAATCGTGGATTTTCGAATATCGAAAGACATAATCAGAATTTTGTGTAACAATATTGTTCTGTAACCCAAGGAGGTGCTGCCCCTCGTGGAGAGAGGCGGCACTTCCTTGGATTGCAGAACAATATTGTTAAAAAACTGTTATTACGTCTCGATTTTCGAAAATCCACGATCGGCAGGCCCTTCGTTCAGTTTTTCTACGTCACTGATATCAATTTCACATCAATCGAATGCGTTTTGGCTGAGAAAATAGCGTTTGAAAATTCCAAGTGTGAATCATATCGAGGTAACGTGACTTCCATTTCACCTTAACAATTCATACTGTAATCAATGAGAAAAGAACAGCAATGTAATTATTGTAATCCACCTTTTCACACGATCTAACTTTCGTTCCGAACGTCCAAATGAATTTGACGATGGATTGCATCCTGACAAATGGAGCAGAAAGTTTATGGCGACTCGCCAAATTCCTGATCCTCGAAACCGCGTCGCGGCTGCACCAGTCCGGATGGATATAATTTTCCACAGGGTATTTATGGCGTTCGAAAATCCGCGATCATCGGCTTATTGTAAATGGCTCGCTGCTTCGAATCGAGGCTGAGATCTTCATCATATCCATCGGTATTATTATTCCGTTGAAGTTGATTGAACTCGCTCCGGGCACGGCTTTCCAGAGAACCCTTTGTGTAGGCGGTGCCTGTGCCTATGCCTATGCTCTCTATAAGGATATCCGGTCTTCAATAATAACCATCCAGAGCGTAAACTTTTTCATTCTTCAATCCCACCGATGGCCAGGCCACGTCGCATTTCACCTTCGTGTAATTGATTAGATTCAATCCTACCGGACTCCATTCCATGATCGAAATGTGTCACGTTACGTCACGTCTTGGATCCATCTTCCATGACCATGCCAACGACCATTTCTGTTCGAAATTGACCCGACAAGTTTTTACGAGGACATCTTGTGACCTGAATGTGGATATATGAGCAGTCTTAACGATAAGAGAGGACGCAGCCTTTGTTTGAACGGAAAAAATAGCTTTGCGACTAGACATTTCGAGTCTCGATTGACGTAAGCGGTGCACGACGTGTGCTAGGAATTATTTCCAAAGGCTTGTCCATATATGGACAGAGTGTACATGTATATTGTGCTGTTGAACGGACAGAGATTATTATCTCCTCTAGTTCTTTTCACATCTTTGAGATCTCGGTTTCAACTGCTTCGCTACCATCATTAAAAAGTAGAAACCGTTCGTTGAGTCACAACGAAGCTGAACGTGACGGTTTTAATGCAAATGAAAGTTATTACCGTAGTGGTACGTTACGTGAACTGTTACGCAAAAATTGTGCTGGCGTCTGTTCAAATGGTGATGAACTGATCTGTTCCAAGTCAATTACAGTAATCAATATCAATTTGCTCGAGGATATTCTGCCCCACATTATCAAGCTCGAAGTTTTTAGATCCTTGAGTGTTCCGAAGATCAGCTTCCATGCGATCAACACGGTGCCAACATGGGGTGCTTCTGCGTGATTGCACGCCGCAATTAAACCAAGTAGACGTAACGCGATGGAACTTGAAACGAAGAAGGGGCGTCACGAGGGCGTTTCATACCAGGGTTGCGATTAAACAACATCGCATATAAAATAGAAAATTGCTAGTGATTTGCATAGTGGTGGGATAATGGATGCCTGCTCTCTTATAATCGCCCGAGGATGTAATCTATGAATCAGATTCACATCAAATGCTGTAATACACATCACGACACGTTCTCAATCTCTCATCCGACTTTTGCGATCGGTACAATCAGACAGCAATTTGGTCAACTGTTATCCGCATCGTCACAGACCGCATTGAGATTTAGGCGTACGTACGGTGACCACAATGATCCAGTCATTACCCCCTTGGCCAGCTTCAATCATCCTTAAGCTCCGTGAATATTCATGAACGGATAATGCGAGATGCGTGTACCGAATCCGTTCCATGACACAATGTACGATATGATGTACGGTTTGAATGGAGAATCCGCTATAGAATTTCGCGGACCGGTGACGCTGCGTCAACTTTGTGCCATGCAACGTGTAGTCAGAGTTGATAAAGTTGGAAAAACTGCTCGTTCGTTTATTTGGTTCCATGCGAGTTTTCCCGTCCCGTTTCGTGCTTTTCCGCTTTCATACTCCGCACGTGAATGGCTTCGGTTCTATTCGCCAGTTAGCGAACAGCTTTTGATGGTTGTATAAATTCGCTGTAAACCGACAACCCTGGGTGTAACCCGTTTCGTTTTTTATCGTGGTATTTCGACGGCAGCTTTCTGGAAAAATAATCGGTTTTCAACAGACTGAGAAAACCTGAAAGAGTTCTCGGTGCAGGATCGTTCGGAGAAAATATCGAGGAGCTAATAGAGTGGAAATAGTAAGTCGATAAAAATCTTCTATTGCTTCATATCGGAGACAAGATTTGTGACGGAGAATTTTCAATTTTACCGAACCAGACGGAGATTCCATCGCAGATGGTGAAACAGAAAAAGGAAACTATTTCCACCAGTCACGCGAACCTTCGATCTATATCACTTTCGGTATTAGTTTTCATCCCCAATTGAGATTTTCAAGCAATCGAATCCACGGAGTCGACTCACTTCTTTTGGTTTCATCGATACATGGCTTCTGATTGACATTTTTTACTTTCCGAATATGCTTCGAGGGTTGGTTTCAAAGGCTTCAGACACTCATGACGGAACTGAGATTTTTCTGATTCAAAGTCAAGTTGAAGAAATATGAGTTGAACGCCCTGAACATCGTGTCGTAAGACTTTCAGCACTGACGTGATGATGCAAGCGACAATGAGGTGAATGATTCCACCTTTACCCAAGTTTCATCATCGAAAATGTTTTCTTCTTCTTCCGATGTTGAAGAAAAGTGAGTGACGATGAAACGGCTTGAAGCCTTGCTAATCTTCAACAAGAATCGAAAGACACTCAATAGCGGGGCACGATCAAACGGCGATAAGTGCCCGCGGCAATCTGGTTCAAATCTTGTATAATTATACTCCTCGACATGCCTGAAGGCGTGCAAAGTGGTCCATCCCAAAAAATTCATCGCAAATACCTATCAAGAAAATTCTCGCGCCATCGAGTGCATTCTGGTGAAAATACTTTTGAGATAACGTAAAGTGTTTTCAAATTGTTATCATGATTGCGATCTAGTTGGTTTTTTCTTCCGTTGAGACCTTCAGCTTTCGAGTATCGAGTCTTTTCGACAATTTCAAGCCATTCAATTCCCGTTTGTACGGTGAATAAACAGTTACTGTCACTATAAAACACAATAGCTGACAAGTAAGATCCCGTCACGGTCTGCTAAACCGATTGTTAGATGGGAAGACTTATTCGGCTGTCAATTGTGCTGGCTAAAGACGTAAATCTCACATTGATTACGAGGCCGATCAATGTTCCCCCAATTTGACATTGTATTTGGCGATGATGATATCTGACAGTTTTCTTGCGACGATCAGCCTGAGAGCGATCCACGTCGTCTGTTTGATGTTCGGCTCAGTGGTTACAAGTTTTTTTTTTCTGATAAACATAAAACACAATTTTACGCCCTAACTCAAATAAATCAATCGGTAGGTTCCGCTCTGAATGGAAAGCTGTTTCAAGCACGTGTTGCTTTCAGAGTCCAGTGCTCAGCGATGGTAAGGATTCGGTAATATATTTATAGAAATTCAAAGGTAGTAATGCACGCGTCTATTTCTGGATCGCTTACTTCGATGTGCCTTCTTCCACTTCCGGTATCAATGCCAACGTGCGTTAACCTGCTACAAAAGCACATATTTCTGTTCAACTACTTAAGACCTTTGACAACATTCAGATTCCTCAGGGTAGCCAATCAACAACTTTTTCTCTGTCATAGAAAAAAATAGTAAAAAAGGCTAAGGTGAAACATTTTTCACGATTTGCGTGGTTTTCGAGTTCATCGGTGTACTTCTTTACTTCTTCTCAGTAAAGCTTGTTTCCTTCCGGTCGAAATTTTGTTCCTTCTTCGTCGGAACACTCCTGCTTGTGAGTCACGACGGTTCACCCTGTATATCGCATCACTACCGACTAAAGTAACGAGCAGAGTTATTGACCGACTTCCGGAGTAAAATCGTACTCCAGGGGGTCATCCGATCCCCGACAGGGATGTCATATCGACGGATACGACGTAACAATAACTTTGAAGTTCCTCTTCTGGCAGGACGAAGGACCGTGCAGTCACGTCTTCGGTAACGAAATCTCGCCGGGACGAGGGACGCGTAATTGGGATCCTAATAAGATCGATGGGTCACGTGAAATATCCAAAGCTTATAGTATATAAGCCCTCGCGATCAGGCTTGGATCGGAAATAATGATGAAAACCAGCATGGCTGATTGGAGCAATTTTATAGCAAAACTTTGACTAGCTACATCACGTGCTTTCGACATTCTTCAGTGCCTACATGTAGCAACGACATTGTCATGATGTCAAGTGGACTCATTTTGACGGTCCAATTCATATGAACTCGAGTGTTCTCTTCCTCACAATCTGCCCTCCGGTTATTGTCGCAAATTGATTATATCTCCAATCTGGATTGTATTATCCGTGTGGAAGAGTTGAATGAACAAAATTGAGGATTATTAACACAGATTCATGTTGGATTGACAGTGCAATTATCCTGTACATCGGAAAGGAAATTGATTCTCCTCCCCGACTATAATGCAATAGGATCTTGTATACAGACTCCACGGAAAGACTGAGAGAGCTTATTATCACATTTAGTAGGATTAGTCAGCCAATCAACATTCTGGGGATTACTTTCAGAAAATGATTCACAAAGGCCTAATTATATCGTCCAATATCTCGTTGGTTCAAAAGAAGCCCTATAATTTGCTGTTGGGCGAAAGGATGCGACGAATGTATGGAAATTTCTGGAAAAACTAGAAACCATTGACACCATCCACCTGAAATCAGAGTTTCCTCAACAACAACTCGAATAAACGAGGTTTAGGTGAATTCTAACGACATTAGATCGACGAAATTGGTGGCCGGGCTATCGAAGGGTAGTACTTCGGGGTTTCGTGATTGCGATTGCTTGGGGCCAAAGTTCCCCTCTGAAAATGACTCAATGTCTCGTGGAAACCTCGGCGAGCTGATCAAATGCTGACGAAATTTACCTTCGTTACATTTTTGTTGTTCATTGCTAAGAGAAATGCATTGCACCGTTCTGTGCAGCCATTAATTAGGAAAAGACTCTTTCGTGCTTGGTATAAAGCAATGCTCGTCACGAATAACCATTCGCCTCGTAATTCTACCGACCGCAGTTGGTTCCCAGTGCAATAAAGAGGAACGCCTTACCCATTTCCAGAGTCACAGACACCGACGTTTCCAATCATACGTTCAGAATCTACGAGAAATAAAAATTCTAAGACTAGAAAACAATCCATTCGCCTTACAGATAATACATTTTTAATGAAATGTATGTGATCGAGGCTGCATCTGCCCACCGTGAAAACCAATATTAGAATGAGTGCAGCTATCGACGGTGGCGTGGAGACCCCAAAGTCTCGAGGGGTTTTCGCCAGGGCATTCGCAAAACGCACCGAACCCTTCGAAGAAGGTAAGTTTCACGAATTTGGGGACATGGAAAGGCAACGCTCGGTACACTAGTGGAGACACGAACTCCGGAAGGCGAAGTGGACCTAATCCATTTAGATGATTCACAAACTACACTCTACACTCTCAGTTTTACGGTGGATGCTTCCTGAGGCTAATTCTTGGTCTTGTAATACCTACGTGGTCTCTTGCTGAAATGGGCTGACACGTAGCCTCTCTCAGGGACCCAGACTGGGTATCAATGCAAAGGACCTTCAATATTTTTAATATCCGATGAGACCCGATTCTTGACAGATGAAAAATCGAACGGTCATAATCCGCCGTGAGGTAGGCGTGTATCGATTTCTGAAGTACTTAATGGCAGGCGATGAGTGATCGTAACTGTCATCCTAGTCGCCAATTTCGTTGGATTCAGTATCGATCATCGCTTATATTCGTACTTCGCAAATCGATTCAAGTATAGCTCCTAGGACAAAATAAATTTCAGGATATTCGCCAATGGAAGAAATTGCAGAAATATAAATTCACCCTACATTATAAATGAGCTAAGTGCATTGCACCTACACCCCAGTTTACCCGCACGACTAAGTCCCCTCTTTATTTATCCGTTGCAGCTCTGAAGAGCCTGAATCGTTTGAACAAGGAGGGTGAAGAATTTCTGCCCCTCGAGGATGACGTCACACCACACCCCACCTTGGCCTTGATGCGCCGGATTCTCGCCGATGCACAGGTGAGTGAAACGATCGAGTCGATACTTTACTGTGTCGGCTGGTGATCGAAGATATGAAACACATGAAGACATTCCACCAGAATTAGAGACTCTAGGTGTTTGGCGAGAATAGAACATAAGCATTTCGATTTCTTAGAGAGACAGAAAGTATTCTGAAAATAAGCAATTCTGTGTATGAGTCGAGCACACCCCCGTCTTTGTGATAAGTGTGGAGCCTCGCCCCTAAAGTTAACTGGATTTGTGTCCTCGACTTCCTCGCGCCTCGCTCGGTTTTAATAAACATTAAGGCTGTGCATCCTGAGTGACGACCACACGGAGTTACCGGATGAGTCAGCCGAGACTAGGGGTTGAAAAACGTCCGCGGAGATGACCCGAAATAATTAGAATGACAGAGACGAGTAACCATGGTGAGATAGCAGTTTGAATTTTGCAAGACTTTTGAACACGTCTCTTTATGAGTTTAATTCAAAATGGAAGGGTAGCTGCGAGGAATCTGCTCTCGTATCGCAAGTTAATTAAGGAACTAGAACCGAGTTTTCATCATCTTATTAGCGTCTTGGGTTCTTCGTGAGAATATGAGGAGTGTGAAATCTAGAGAGAAAATCCGTGGTTAGTTGTTAACTACCCAGCAGTCGCGACCACGTCGAGTCTTTGTCTAGCAATGGCATTGTCCTCGACTAGCTCGCGACCTCGCGGCCAAGAATCGCCGACATTTCCCTAGGGGAGAGTTTCTCCTCATATTCATTATACCTATGTATGCGCATGTATTCATACTGCAAATATACGTAAGCTACACCTACATGACTCACGTACGTATGTAACATACAGTCAGGGAAACGGTGCCGGATCGATCGATTCAAACTTCAATCCAACCGACATGGACATACCTCAGTGTACCGGAAATTAATCCTCAACTTTTCTACCGTCGAATATTCAGAGTTATGGACTAGATTCCGGTGCATGCTTCTTCCAATCGGGACCATGCGCGTTTAGTGACGCCAGCGCCGGGTCAGCGACTAGTGGCAAAATTTTTTACAACTGATAGTAGAAGAACAGGCGTTCTCGCAGCGCTCCGGCCGCGAGGAGAAAATTTGACAGCAGTTTATTGTAATCACCCCGAAAATCAAAAGTGTACTCGAAAGTTTTTTGAACCGCTGATCAAGAATTTGAGGTCAGATTTCAGGTCAGATTAGGTCAAAATTGATAATAGCTGGAAATATAATAAATAACTGGAAGTTATACTCGATTTCGTCTTCTGTCGATGCCTTTGACACTGGAAATGGGTTTTGTGGGTGGCTGGTGAATTTTGTTCGTGGCTACTCGAAGGGTTGTTGAGTGCCATGACAAGGTGCTGTACAGTATACGCTATACCGCTCAGTGGCTACCTGATGTCAGAAGTGGAGATACTCGAAGTTGCGTAGCGAAAAAGTATCCATTTCTTCATCCCTTTCAGGCTCCGGTCTCTGAGGACGTTCTTCAAAAAGAACTAGGCCAAAGTATATTATCCGCGAATGTGACAACCGGAGGCTGAAGAAGGCATAAATTATCTTAGTAGCTCAATTCCTTCCTCATGTTTAACCGACTTAAAAAAAGGAGGAGGTTCTCAATTCGGTTGTATTTTTTTTACCTCATAACTCCGTCATTTATCAACCGATTTGGAAAATTCTTTTTTTATTCGAAAGGGTATACTTTCAGATTGGTCCCGTATAAATTTCATCAAAATCGGTTGAGTAGTTTGGCTTCAAAGTCGTTTTCTTTCGTTTTCAAACGGTACCTGATTCACTTCATCGATCGATTCCAATCGACTGTCCATATCAAGAGATGGATCAAAGTGTCAGCGTCTTCTTATCGACGTTCAGAGCTCAAACTTGATCCAGCTGAGTGAAATCGGGACTGACTCTTGGCCAGATAGGGTTGTTTACTGAATTTCTTGAATATGTCAGAACCCGAGGATCACATTTGAGAGATTCAGCGTGTCGGCCTGAATACTTGAATAGATTACGCTATAAAAAATAAAGGATCTTTATATTTTTCGATCCCACGTAGTACAGGGTGGGATTCTAAAGAATTGCGTGAGAATTAATGATATTCAAACCGCGGGGGTGTCGAGTCCCCGGATCTTCACACGCGGATCTCCCCTATTTCGGTATTTAAAATCCGATAATTATTTCGCTGAAAAAGCATAACGGTGGCAGAAAGTTATCTGAATACGAAGGGTAGATTGCGCGGGGTAGGCAGAGAGAGGGAATGAACTCTGAGAGCTGAAAGAAATCTATTAAGGTTTACGATCCGCAATTCACCGCTTTTTAAGCCTCATTGAAACCTTATAACGAATCCGAGGCTCGAACCGCAAAGTCGCCAACTTCTGATGCGATTTTTTGCATCATAGGTTCATTTGCTACGTATATGACGATTCCGGTACGCGAAATCTTGAATCGTTATTAATTCGAAATTTCCAGCAGACGGTATATACTCGCACTTGGAATATTGAGAGCCATTTTGGCATGCTGCTCACGTACTTAGCGCCTGCCATCACTGCTTCACCTTCTGCTATCGTGACAGTGAACTTTTTACCAAAACCACTTCAACCTGTCTTGTCTTATCGGTTCATTTCCACAGCGCGGCGAAAAGGTGTTCGTAAAAAAGATGTTGAATATCGAAGACCACATAAATTCCACAAGCTGTCGATCCTGTTGTCCAACTCGTGAGCATTTCTCTGCAAAATAATTGACTGACGAAAATCCCTTCGGAAACTCATTATGATCGGACGGGCGTGGCGGATTTGTTATCGAAATGTTGTTCATTTCTTTCGAGCCTGCAGACTGAACGCATCGATCCCCTGCTTTTAAGGATGTACAGGCCATACAATCTCAACCAAAAGTAAGTCTAGTCGTCAATATTGAGTACTTCGAGATGAGATAAAAATCGGAAAAAAATCAACCACAATCAAGATGATAAGAGTATTCGTTTTCAATAATAATAATGCCCAAAAGTTATCAACAAATTGTTTAAACAAATCATTGTTTAACAAATTTCCTGGTGACGTTATTTTATTTTTCATGTCAAATGAATTCGTTAATCTTTCCGAATACACATGAATTTTTTCAGAATTTTGTCACTTTTTTTAAATTTCCGTTTTCGGAAATTTCTAAAGGCTGTATTTACAAAACTATTAGTTCCACGCTCCGGAAACTTCGGAATTGTAATCTACATCGTTTCCGCAATAACATATCCAAAATTCAGATTTTTTTCTCCATTTTTCAAAATCGAAAACGGAAATTTAAAAAAAGTGACAAAATTCTGAAAAAATTCACGTGTATTCGGAAAGATTAACGAATTCATTTGACATGAACAAAAAATAACGTCACCAGGAAATTTGTCAAACAATGATTTGTTTAAACAATTTGTTGATAACTTTTGGGCATTATTATTATTGAAAATGAATACTCTTATCATCTTGATTGTGGCTGATTTTTTTCCGATTTTTATCTCATCTCGAAGTACTCAATATTGACGACTAGACTCACTTTTGGTTGAGATTGTATGGCCTGTACATCCTTAAAGCTCGGAGAGTAGATATCGAGTCTTCATTTAGTGATTGTGTGAGCTGGCGTCTCTGGCCTCTGTCGAACGATATTAAAACTTGCGAATACGCTGCAGGAGATTGAATACCAGCGAGCGAAGATGCAAGTATAATTAATCTGCGGTATCGCGATATACCGACGAAGGTTAATATATCTATACAAGAAGCTAAAAGCAAGACAAATAGAACGGATCGATGACGGTAACCAGTTCGTAACGATCTTTGAATATTTTAGGGAAATTGGTTCGAGTAGCTTGCGGGGTGGTTGCATGAATATCGGGTAATAATCTGCCGCGTTGTACCTGATTCAGCTATTGCCGAGATATTCGCAAGCTCGTCTAGAAGGGGTTGGTCCGCACAGGGAAAACCTGGAAAGCCGGGAAACATCAGGAAAATTCATATAATAGGACTAGAATTTATCACTTGAGAACGATTAAGCAAGTTTTTTTTCTAGAATATCGCGAGTCTAATGGCGAAGGTCGTATGTGCCATTATTATATGACCGTTTGGAATTTTCAAGGCCAAAAGGTCGTATGA
The DNA here is from genome assembly GCA_018420115.1 of Euura saliciscinereae. NCBI lineage: Eukaryota > Metazoa > Arthropoda > Insecta > Hymenoptera > Tenthredinidae > Euura > Euura saliciscinereae. The sequence continues at coordinate 47,551 of JAFFZH010011930.1, forward strand.
TTTTTTTTTTATATTTATCTATGCGAAGAAGCTTCAAATTCGCTCAAAACCGTTGAGATTGAAAATTTGTCAATTTGAAATCAGAACGTCGTAAGTCCTGGCGTTTACGCCCTTCTGAACCTGATTCACATTATACGACTTTCTACCTTTAGTGGAGGTAAAATTTGAAAAATACGAAATTCAACAATTAAAGGCAGTAGGTCGTAATCACTATTGAAAAAAAAAATCACAATTCCCGGAAGTAAAACGCAAAAATTAATAAAACAATGGCGATTACTACCTTCTGGCTATTTACGTTAAGAAATTTTTTTTAATAGAATTTTTCGAAACTCCGGTTTTTTCAAGTTATTGACGAGTTTTGACGACTATCTTGGAAAATCGTCAAAAAATTAAAAAGAAAAATGTGATTACGACCTTCTGCTTTCATCTTTTTTTCCTTTTTCAATTACAATCCGACGTTAGGCTCTTAAATTTTCAATCTTATAATTTTGATTGATTCACACGTTTTGATTAGGTATACTCAAAGCGAATTGCGTGAAAAAAATTTATACGACCTTATGGCACCAAAATCGCATTTTTGATGCTTACGACCTTCTGTCATTAGACACGCGATACCGCGTAGTGTGTATCAATGATGATTTGAAAATGGATTTACTTTCTGTCAAGAACATTCAATGTTGTCAACTTTGTTTGTCAACTTTGTCAACTGGAAAAATCTTATTTAGCGATTAACGGAAAATCTGGAAAAGTCAAGGAAACTTGTGCTCCAAAAAGCGTATTAAAACGGATTTAGGTAATACCGCGTTATGTGATCGCTTAAGGATGTACAGGCCATACAATCTCAACCAAAAGTGAGACTCGTCGTCAATATTGAGTACTTCGAGATGAGATAAAAATCGGATTAAAATCAACCACAATCAAGATGATAAGAGTATTCATTTTCAATAATAATAATGCCCAAAAGTTATCAACAAATTGTTTAAAAAAATCATTGTTTAACAAATTTCCTGGTGACGTTATTTTTTTTCATGTCAATTGAATTCGTTAATCTTTCCGAATACACGTGAATTTTTTCAGAATTTTGTCACTTTTTTTAAATTTCCGTTTTCGATTTTGAAAAATGGAGAAAAAAAATCTGAATTTTGGATATGTTATTGTGGAAACGATGTAGATTACAATTCCGAAGTTTCCGGAGCGTGGAACTAATAGTTTTGCAAATACAGCCTTTAGAAATTTTCGAAAACGGAAATTTAAAAAAAGTGACAAAATTCTGAAAAAATTCACGTGTATTCGGAAAGATTAACGAATTCATTTGACATGAAAAAAAAACGTCACCAGGAAATTTGTTAAACAATGATTTTTTTAAACAATTTGGTGATAACTTTTGAGCATTATTATTATTGAAAATGAATACTCTTATCATCTTGATTGTGGTTGATTTTTTTCCGAAATTTATCTCATCTCAAAGTACTCAATATTGACGACGAGACTCACTTTTGGTTGAGATTGTATGGCCTGTACACCCTTAACGTCACTCGTCGTTTACAGGGAGAAAAAAAGAAGAAAAACTTATTTCGTTCTCCAAAGTTGGCTCATTATTTATGATCCCGATATCTTTCTCCTGTGATTCCGTACGCGAGAGGCAAAGTTTAGGAGACGATCGACCATTCCTGACAAAAAGGAATACATATTGGGTCTGATAACCACGCGGCAATTTTCTTGATATCAATTTCGTGTTATTTTCACGATACGTCAGAAGAAGGAAATCTATATGTATGTACCGAATCGGATTTCCATTTGTTTCGCTTTTGTATTTCGCCGTTTGAATGGATTCCGTTAAAGCACTACCCTCGGCGTTCATAAAGAATGAAGAACGCCACGCCCGTTTCAGCTCCGTAAATTTATAGATCGATCGAAACGAGCAATGGGGGAAAAAAAAATTGAATACCACCGCAGAACGATGTGGGTATATCGATGACAGATAAAAAAAAATCGTGACTCATGTCTGATCCTAAATCTTCATCGACTTGCTGCCCTGGCCGATAAATACCGAGGTCAAAGTAAATAGATAAATTCAATGACGCCAAAGTCACGATACGCACATTATGACTGTTATTATTATCGTTAAAAGTCACGTCTGAGTTATCAATGTTACAGTTATTCGCTATCTGACGTCTATACCTAAGTTTCAATGCAGAAGAGCTTTCGGCGCATCGTACGAGTCGCACGATACAATTTTCCTGCAAAAAGACCAGAGTAACAAGTTTCGCGTTATACATATACAGACTGTACATAAAGATAAATTTCTACCGTCTGGCAACATAGCTTCTCGCTCTAAAGTTCCACTCGCACAGCTATGCTAGCTGGCTTCGTCTCTTCTCGGAGCCTGCAAGAACTTCCTCCTCACTAAACTTGCCCCTGCATTTCTCGAACCAAGTGTCCAATATTGCTTCCATACACGCAGACCTGTATTCCTGCAGAGGCACATAATACCTTGCATAATTGCGCTTGTGCGCTTCGCGCCTCAAAAATTGATTCCACCCCTTTTCATCCCCTCAGGAGTCGAATTTTAAAAAAATGCTCAAACTACTTTTTAGGTATTTGAATGAGCAACCATTTGAAGCAAAAACGAAGTCAATATCTCATCGGGCCGAGGAGATATCGATGAATCCGTGTAAACATGTTTTACCCCTTTTAATCTCCTTGGGTGCCCAAATTTCAAGTTTCTAGATCAAGGGATTTGGACTGAACGTTGATGCCACGTGTGCCTTTATTGGTATAGAAGAAGAAGAAGATAGAAGATATAAGATAGATAAACCAAAATTTGATCCTTATCCCCGCGAGTATCCTCAGGTTAATAATAATTGCTGTATACGAAGCTCCGAAAATGGGTATAATTTTTAAAAATTCATAAACTCGAAAGTATAGAACGAAATATTTCTATTTTTTAACACAAGGTAAAAAACGGCTCCAAGAATGCCTAAAATAAATTTGAGTAAAAAATATCTAAAAATGGCGGGGCTGCAGAAATTTCCGCGAATTATCTCGAAACTACATTTTTAGACCCGGAATGCGATGAAATTTTTACACAATACTTTTATATACATTATCTAAAATTTAGCGTGATTACGACCGTATCTTCGGAAGTCTTGTTCAAATTAAGTCATGTGGACGGTGAATCGATAGAGCGAATAATCCCTTGCTTTTAATTTTCTGTCGATGTATCACTGCGAACTCCGGGGTGATATTGATTCGAGTATACATGGCCTGAGAGACGATGGTTTAATTAACATCGGAAACTCTGAAGCCCCACTTAAACGTGATCGAATAGTGTGTGTGTACCGTGTACGAGAATTTACGATTATATGGGTAATGATAAAGGCATATTGAATATGCATTTGCGCTCGCGGCTCGCGGCTGCCGACCCGCAACACAGGCGACCCATCCCTATCTTTACAAACTCGTTCGATGCTCGGTGAAAATGTTTCGACCCCTGCCTCGGCCTCCCTCGAAACAGGCAGACGGCGGCCAGGGAGAAACGGGGGAAACGCGTAAATGAAAAATGCAAAATCAGGAAGCAAGAGGCACGGAGATATCCCACAGCGAGCGGCCGCGCGGCTGTTTGACGAACAGCTAAGTGGCTCTGGCTACCTCGTTCCAACTTTCTCCGTCCTTTTTCTACTCCATCTACTCTTTGGTCCGCAGTCTCTTTCTCACCCATGGACCAGTAGCGAGTCGACGACGAGGGCATTCACGGTACGATGTTACCATATTCATGAACAAGTCCGAACCATGCATACATCCGTTCGTCCCTCTGCTCTCAATCCCGTTTTGCGGTTTTCACCAGCTTCCGGTTCTCAACCGAAACCCGTCGATCAAACCAGACGACGATTGTCCTGAATTCTATGAGTATAATGGGTTAAGTTTGCCGCCCGCGCCACCAGGAGACGGCGAATAGACTCTCTCTACTTCTCTGCGATGATCGGACCGAGAGGGAAATAACTCAAATATTTGAATTATTTGAATTATTTCACTTTAAACAAGCGGGTACGACTTCCCGTTATTTATTTTGTTCTCAACTATTCTGAAATTTGTAAATTTGACCTCAGATTCTTGATCAGCGGTTCAAAAAACCTCCGGGTACAAATTTCCGTAAGATATTTCGAATGTTTCTAGTGTTTTTCGCAGCAAATCGGACTCGCCATTTTGAATTTCGCTAATCTGACTTCAGATTCGTGATCAGTGACCCAAAAAACCTACGAGTATCAAGTTTCATCAAAATCGAAATGTTTTTAGTTTTTTTGCAGCATATCGAATACGCCAAATGAAAATTTTGCAAAACTGACTGCAGATTCGTGATCAGCGATCAAAAAAACCATATGGTACCAAATTTCATTGAAATCCGTTGATTCGTTCTCAAGAATATCGTCATTTTTGTTGTGTTTCTTAGAATTTTGTTATTTGAATAGTTCAAAAAGTACTAATCCGATCAAAACCAAAATCTAATCAGTTCTAAGTTAAGAAAAGCCCCGTCGATTGAGCCCTATTTGATCAAAATCCGTGAACTCGTTCTCGAGATATCGCGCGGACAAAAATGTGGTCACATACACACACCCTGGGGATTTAGTGAAAACTCAACTTTTCATTTTCGGGTTGATCACAACAACTTCCTTTTTTCTCTGAAAACAGAGAAATTTTATATTCGTTTCACGTTATTTCATTTACTTTAAGCTATTTTTTTTTCATTTCAAATTAATTTTTTCATTCCTCATTAATTTTTTTCGCCATTTGTCATTATTTCACATATTTTCTTAGTTATCTCTCATTAGTTCAGGTATTTCTTATTATTTTAGTCACTGCCTCGGTTATTGCAGTTATTTTCTCAGTTCTTAATATTATTTCATTTATTTTTCATTATTTCAGTTATTTTTCATTATTCTAGTTACTTCCTCGGTTATTTCAGTTATTTATTTTCATTTCATTTATTTCTCATTACTACAATACTTTCCTCCGTTATTTCTCAATATTCTATTGACGCATTATTTCAACGAATTATTTCCCCCTCGGATCCTACAGATTGGAATAAGTACTGAAATATTTCTTTTGTTCACTTTTTTTTTGTCTCCTGTATCAATAAATGCCTCTGTTTTTCCTTGGTAACGACTGCAGTCGACGCTGTAAGACTTCATGGATTAATAGTGCCATGTACCCATCAGGTGAGTCTATGCGATGCGATGGATCGAACTAGGTCGAGCTCGCAGCCCCATATTCTGGTTCGAGAGCGACGGATCTGTTGACAGTCCTCCTTCAATATGCATTGAGCTGGCTGACAAAGAATAGACGTAAACCTACTATATTTGAAGAGAGTGTGTTCGCTGTTCGGTGTTCCTCCTTCACTGTTCTGCAGACTCCGTATCCATCCCGATAAATTCTTCAACCTTCAGAAATCACACAACCGGATGTAACTCGATTCCGATGGATATGCTTCAAACGCGAGCGTCAGATGCGAGTCTGCGGATTTTTTATCTTCATATCGCAGTGGCTTGAACAACGACTATGCTAATTCGTAGATCATTTTTTCGAACCCCTTTCATCGTGGATACGTTCAAGAAGCATGTAGCTCACCCTAAAATTTTATCTTGCAAGTTTAGGCTATCGCGCGAACGAATTAAGCCACATGGCTTGTGCAGCGACAGGCTCAATTTGCATTTGAAAGCCACCGTCGTCGGAAGTCGCGAGCTGTTCCCCATCGTCACGAATGTTTAACTATCTAAACTGTCTGTGATGCATAGTAGAAGGGAATTATAAAGTTTTCAAACAACGACGATAATAAAACAGGGGAAGAATGTTTGTCGTAAACCCAGACGCCACAAGGGAGCTTGCAAAAAATGAGCAAAACATTGTACATTTCGCTATACCTGTTACACATATATACTTCAGCAGAAAATCCAAGTCCAGAAATGATCGCAAACCGCAAGCTGTAAGTTTTGCGGACAATTTCACACACGCATACACACGTGTGCAAATGACCTGCAAACAGTAGAAACTCGATATTGTGGTACAGATGAAACGCGAAATATGATCGAAGGCTTGCTATCAGTCACACAAAAATTATCCTGCTCCGAAGGCATATCACTTCTCGCACCACCAGTGGTGAGGCTGGTAGCACACTTTCTTGTCCCATTTTTCAACCATCGGAAATCACTTCCGCTACGGTGCTTGTCTTATAATCTATTCTACTATATTTCGTTTCGGATCTGATCAAAGATTTCCATTTTCTAGTGATTCAAGTTTAAGAAACCGGGTTTGGGCTGACTATGAGCTAGCCTTTGAACTTCTTTGAAGCTCTTTTGAATTCACATAGTCTGACCTCAAAAAGTGTAAAGCCGGTGAAAACTTAACTTTTCATTTTCCGTGTGATGACAATAACTCCCTCATTTCTCTGACAACAGAGAACAAGGAAGTTCAAAATGTCGAAGCCTGCAGAAAGTTTGTTGGCATTCGAAATGATAATTGAGTAGCACTCTAATATACACAGAAAGAAGATTAATTGAATCTTGTATAGTTTAATGACGGTCTGTCTCCACTCGATTTTTATCGTATAATCATGATAATTTCCCGTTCATCGGTGGTACTAAATACCTCATGCCAGTTGGATGTACATACATCAGCATGAATCGTAATAGGGATACTTATGCAAGTCTGTACATCGTGACTTGTTAGACACAATTATATGTAATTGCAGAAAAGAACCAACAATACCTTGTCCTTGTTGATTAAATGGGCCTCTTGCATACGGTCTGTGTCATCCAAAAGATCAGTGAACCCTTTTAAACGAAGCCATGTGAGCGTATTCCTACATATACAAACCTGAATGTGATTGTAGGTATGTGAGAGTGAACTCTGCGCGATAACTTTGTCTGCTCCAATAACTAGAAAGACCAGAAAAATTAAAATTAACTGAGTCGAGCGGACATGAGATCGGAGAAAAAATAGTAAGTAATTAACCGCTCCATTAGCAACAAGAATGCGCCTCAAGCACGTTGCGTTTCGTGGAGAATTCATTTTGTTTTTGTAATTTACGGATGATAGATACTTAGCGAAAGTAACTATACAGTCGAGGAAATCTTATCAGCGTAGTAATGAGAAGCAGTTGGGAGTAAGGTAGACAAAGGGATGAAGTAATTGCACTTCTGCGACGTGCGCAAGCTTGTGTACCCACTTTCTTAACTTATCATTTTCATTAACAATGGAAGAAGTGATAAATTTTCCTGCTTGCACCGGCTGCGGCTGACAGGCTCTCTCCGCTACCGGACGTGAAGCTGTGTGCGTGATGAATATACCTAGCTAGTACTCCGTGAAACAACGAAATTTTCCACTCCGTTTTACTCGACATAAAATATCTGAGATATGCTTCGTGTTATCAAGAGACTCGGTAGAGTCGCGCGCCAAGTACATTAAAAAAGAAGATTATAATTCCATGCCGGGCTCCACCGCTCTGAGGAGCTAAAAGTATCGGTCACAGAGAGCTAGCTATTTTTTTATGAATCCTGTTTTGTGTTCCGGAAAACATGTTGCACGGCGCCCAAGGCGGGAAAACTAGATTCGAACCTCGACGAATTTCCGAACGCAGCCCAAAGTGGGATATAAAAACTTTGCCACGATTGATTGTTCAGGACAGTAAACTGAGCGTGCCCACCAAATTTCAGTAGAAAATAGTGAAAATTGTAGAAGTTATTCAACTTTGAAATCTTTATACTGAAGACAAAACACTGGGACTTTTTGATTCATCTGCGTGGTGGACTAGCCTCGACTTTTTGACGGGGGCAGCACAGAAAAGCTATTTCAAGCTTGGTGAATTTGGCGAATTCAGCAAAAAATTTGATATAAAAAATCTGACACGATTGATTATTAAGGATGGCGAACTGAGCGTGAACCACAAAGTTTATAAAATAATATTCAAAATTGTGGGAGTTATTCTACTTTACAGCTGGAGGTATAAAAATCAATGATTTCTCTAATTTTCAACTTTTGCCAATGAAATTTGGTGTTTATGCTCAAGTGTTCAAAAACGCATGAAGAAAAAATGAACAACTATTTGTGATCAATGATTATGGCAGAATTGTACAATTTTTAGCATATTATATTTTCAGACACTGAATAAAGGAAAAATGAAATTCATATCTATGACAGGAAACACGAGATGAAATATTTGACCTTTTTATTTTATTTAGCGGTAGACGCACACCAGCTGGGCTTGACAGCTCGAAGGCTGCGAGAAAAAAGACTCCACCGATTATATCCAGAGGTACAACACAATCGCCTGGATTTGCGCAATTTCGAATGAATTGAAAGCTCAAATTTCACCGTCAGTATTGTCGCTGTTTTGTCAATGTCACCTTAATGCGAATACATCTTCGCAATTTATTCAATCACTATCGAGTTTTCATTGAACCAGAATACAGACTCAAAGGTCACTCGCCGAAATTCATATTTTATAGAGAATAAAAGCGTCGTTAATTAATGCGTACATGGCGAGTTTCCATAAAGGGTAATCCTTGATTCTCTCTTTTTCTCCCGGAAGATTTACTACTAAGTTCAGCGGACATATGCCTATATACTGCGAAGCCCGGTCCATTTCTATACGGGATTGAAATTAATCTCACTTCCCGAGCTATACTTGCTACAGTTATACGTATGCCTCGCTCATTCAGCGGGATTACAGTGCTACCTGAATATAGTCTTGCTGTGGGTGGTGAAAAATTAATTTTACACCGTATGGATATGATCACGATTTATAGGCTGTTGGAACTGTATAAGTTTATAGGGTTTTGCGATAATTAGATGATTCAATAGTCGAGCGAATACGGACGCTGGAATTAACCTGATACATCATTTCCGCATATTTTTCTTCGCCACATCATACTATAGCCTCAGCTCGGGTTTCTCATCGGCTTAACGTAACGGCTATGGTTTTTGTAACCACTTTGCGGTAGCCAACTACTCAGGTACTCTTTTTCTCCACAGGACAAGTATCTTCTCGTTGGTCTTGTTACGTTTTTTTCGTTGGGGTGAAATTTATAGTCGGTGTCCTCCTTGTCGTCTGACTTCACTCGAACCGTTTCTCCATATTATGATATCGACCGATATGCTAAGTCTACGCGACTTTGATTCAACAGGAATTGAATGCCTTCCGCGAAGACGAGAAGACATGTCATCTGTTGTCCCTCGCGCAACAAGTAGAAAAAATATCCTCTATCAAGGATTCGCGGCAGCGAATCGCCGCCAAGTACCCGAAGGCGCGAGAGCTATATAGCTGGGAATTATTTTCTGCGACGAACTAGTTATACCTGTGAGCACGGTGTGATAACTCCGGAACGCGTGAATATTTTCCAATAAAATTTACAGAGTAGAAAGTCTCTCACCACATGACCTTGCTGTATAAATTTGATCCGAATCGGTCAACTGGTTTCCGAGATATTAATGACGAAACATGATGAAAAAGCATCTTCTTCTTCGTCTTCTTCAGACAATTTTTTCGCTAGATGCTGGCTATGGACATCGATTCCGATCGAACGACTGTACGTATCGACTTGGGATTTGAATCCTGGTGATGTTCCGTGCTAATCTCGACCCCTATCGATTTTGAGCCGAATCCGATCTCTTACTCGGTCGGTATAAATAAATTAGATCGCGCAGTGATTTCACAATATGGCCGCCTGTCAGCGCTGCTCGCGGTTGGCCGACGGCCGTAATAAATTGTCAAACTAGATATGATCTAGTTCTTGACTCACGGTCGATAGAAAAATCGAAGAAAATCGTTTGGTTATACGATAACCTTAATGTCTGTATCAATAATATATTGTCAGCACGGTCGGGCAACGGGGTACCCATCGCTGTGATGCCAGGAGTCTCCGTTACAGGCATGGTTTTTCTTTCTGCTCGCCGCCACATGCGTCGCTGCTATCGAGGGATCGTGGGCAGTCGTTTTTCTCTCCGATTACAATAATAATCACTACTATTCCTGGTAGGACTAGTGATCCTAATCTCAACAAAGTCACTTCAACGCCACGTGAGATGCACATCAAATCGTAGATGTAAACTGCGGTTTAATCACTTTCAGTGTTTTGCGCGGAATAGGGTCGTTGCAAAAGAAAAAAAACAGATTTTGATTGTTTCGTGAAGATTGTACGATATGAAAGGAAATTACAGCATCCAATTAGAATTTATAATCGTCATTATTAATAAAAAAAAACTAAGTTAAATATGAAGAAATTTCCGGCGGGAAGGAACGCGCTGTGATTGGGCGCCCCGTCGCGTGACGTCATAATTTTTTGTAGAAGCACAATCAGATAATCTCCCGGAAGTAACGGTACTCATTAATTTAAATCACACATTTTGACTTCTCTGATATCATTTCGGGAGTACCCTTAATTTATTCGTAGCACGGTCCCATCCGGAGCTACAATATGTTTATATGCTGTAATGATATAAACGTGCTGCGATTTTTCTGCTATACCAGAACCTATGAAAATTGTTGTACCTCCCCGAGCTGAAAGAGAGGGTTATGGTGATGCTGCAGTTGGTTATGTAGAGCTTAGAAGAGAAGGCAGTTTTTGTCATGTCCGTGGAAAAGTGTGTCCAGAGCACAGGGTAAACAGTAAAGCATATAATGTTTCAATGATCGTCGACGAAGAGAAAGAATCGATTGACAGGGTGACCTGTGAGTGAGGTTAGGTCGCTCCGCCGAGCTAGTTCAAACCATTTCTTCCTCACCTTACCTCTTGGTACGGGTACAAATATTTTTGATCGTGCCAACAAACTGGTATTTTGACACAGTGGAACGAAATACCACTTGTACGAACGTTTTTCTCTTATTTCTTAATTTTCATTCATTTTCAATGGGCCAGGTCCCGAATTTACCCAATTATGATGTCACGCGGGAGCTTGTGTGATGGCACCCATTGGGAACGAAAATGTGGCACTCTGACATCTGGTGCTAAACCGTTGAACCATTCAGAGTGGGCTTTGAACCATTCAAATAAGGGTAGCTAGACGTTAAAAATTCCCAGAAACGGGCTAGTTCCATCAGTACACTATTATACTGAATCATTCTTGTGAGAATATATGACAATCAACTATTTAGGCCGTGTTCCGAAATTCGCTGCTAGCGCTGAAAATCTTGCCAGAGAGAGACGGAGCTCACCAAAAATCCAGCTGTATGACAAAGACACAAGACAGATGACAGTACTGCCAGCTCGTTTGGGAACTGAGCCTCATACCTCAAGAACAACCCTGAAACTGGTTTCGAATCAAAATCATAAACAAAGATGGTGGCGCTAAGTGGGCTCTCAGCTTAGGACACGCCCCTAGTTTCGATCCCAATACGGGACCGTTTCTCGTAATCATAATTTATCAAAATCGTATCATAATTTAAGTGCTTCAATTAACGTCTCGCCTTGAATTTGTCGTGTTTTATCATTTTTACGAGGGTTTTTGGTACCCAAAATTTATTTTGGAACAATAAAAAAAAATCGTGAACGACCCCATTCTTTAGAATACATAACTGATAACAACCAGGATATGGAACAAAGTTGTGGAATAATGTATTGTCGTGGCGATCGGTTGCCACGTCCACTTGCACATTTTATTTTTATGGAAAGTGAGCCAAGATTCTGAGGTATAGATTTCCATACCTGCTTACTTCTAAGGTATGGACTCCTTCACCAAAACCATAGCGGGATCGCCGGCCCTGTCTGTATATTCTCATATTGAAACAAGAAGCTGGTCTGGCCCACCGCTGAATGAAGACACGATGCAATCTGCGTTGATTAATATTTACGAATCAAAAATATATGATTGGCCATCAAATATGCGACTGGCAAAGTCATGTGCCTTTGGGATATTTTCGCCGTCGAAATTCGATGAATTGTATATCGTGTAACGATTAATGGACAACATCTTTGAAACGTCTGTTTTCGTGCCGTCAAGTGCCGTTTAATAGGTGTGCCGTAAAAAATATTTATTGATGAAAAGGCATTGAAAGTGACTTCGACGCCACGTGAGAGTCGTGAGATGCACATGAACGTGCAGATAGGAACTGCTGTACATCGTAGCTGTAAACTGCGGTTTAATCACTTTCAGTGTTTTGCGCGGAATTCTTTAGAATACATAACTGATAACAACCAGGATATGGAACAAAGTTGTGGAATAATGTATTGTCGTGGCGATTGGTTGCCACGTCCACTTGCACATTTTATTTTTATGGAAAGTGAGCCAAGATTCTGCGGTATGGATTTCCATACCTGCTCAATTCTAAGGTATGGAGTACTCCACCAAAACCATAGGGGGATCGCGGGGCCTGTCTGTATATTCTCATATTGAAACAAGAAGCTGGTCTGGCCCACCGCTGAATAAATACACGATGCAATCTACCCCGATTATTATTTACGAATGAAAAATATACTATTAGTCACCAAATATGCGGTTGGGAAAATCGTGTGTCTTTGGGATATTTTCGCCGTCGAAATTCGATGAATTGTATATCGTGTAACAATTGACGGACGAAACTTTGGGATTGAGACGAGTACGAAGCTTGTCAGCAATCACACGAGTGGCAAATCAACAATCGTCCCTAGTCACACGCCATATTTTTTTCCAATCTGAAAAAAGCATGAGCCTTGGATGTTAAACCCGTTCGGAGTTTTTCACTCCCAGAGAAAGGTAATCTCAGACCAGATTTGGTATGACGCGCCAAAAATACGGAAATATTTGCCCAGAATGATATGGCGCGCCAGAAAATAGTATATTTCGATACAAGAGGCCAAACGAGCGTTTTGCGCACTGCGAGTCTGAAGGCACAAGCCGAGGCGGAGCCGAGGCTTCGTGCGTCCTTCAGACTCGCAGTGCGCAAGAAGCGAGTTTGGCCTCGCGTATCGAACACTGTGTTTCTTTATGAATGTAATGCAAGATCCGAGATCTTGCTCACCGTTTATACGAACGTCCGGAATGGCTGATTGCAGCACTGTGCACGGGGGCGATGCGCGGTATCCTTTCACCGGTGGGCAAAGTACTTTGCCCACCGGTGAAGGGATTTTGCGCATCGCCCCGTGCACAGTGCGGCAATCGGCCATTTTGGGCGTCCGTAAGCGGTGGGCAAACGAGGATTTTGCATGCATGTGTAAAGAAAAGGTCATTTCAGTACGCTATACCAGCACCGGGCAGAAATTCCTTCCTTCTGGACGAGTGATACCATTTTTGCACTCCGAAATGAGGGAATCTCCGTCCAGAAATGGTGAAACCCGCTCAAAAGTGTAAAATTTCTACCTCTTCGAGGTAATTCCGGCTCCAAGATGGTAACGCCAGCAATTTGGATCATCGATCAATGATGTGAAAATAAATTTATTCGGCAGCTTTCGTCCCGCTAAACTACTAGGCGATTCGCCTTTTCATGCGAGTGTTATTCTTATATAGAACATCCATTCCGACGACGCTCGTTCACAATTATACATATTCGAAATGTGATCACTCAAATAGAATTGATTCAACATATTGGTTATACAGGGTATCCGAATAAGGACCCAAAATTGACTTGATTGAAAATCGATTTGAATAAAGATTCAAATCTGAAGTTATCGATTCACTCAAAGTTCTACCTACGAAATTATTCCGCTTTTGTATTGTGACGATTTGTATTATTATAAAACTAAGAAAGGACGATTTTAGTGACAATTAATAAGAAAAGTGACGTAAAGACATTTGAACTGCGCGCCATAAGTTTGACTAACGTGGTTGCGAACAATAAGTGAACTGATTAACGCGGTTAAAGGGCTAACGCCGGAAGAGAAGAGTTAATTCGCTCTCTTGGGAAGACGATCGTAGAAGGCAGACGTGCTAAATTTTACTCTACTATAATTATCATACAATTAACCCATATTATTGAACTATTGGTCTACGTTACATTCAAAACCATCAAGAAAACATTATCAATTGCCTGAAGTATATGTATATTTTGAGAGTAAACTCAACAGTACACCGAAATATCGAGAGAAAACTCAACAAATCAAAACCACGTAAATTTCGAGAGTAAACTCATCAAATCATAATCGACGCAGTCAGAAGCCATCCGAAGACCTGGAGCTGAGAATTGACTTTCATATAACTATTGAAAACTTAAACAACGCAAATAACATCGACGTAGAAGAAAACTCGAAGAACTGAGATGATAAGGAGATTCGACGACATGTGCTGAGTCACATACATAACCTTTAACGGACATCTTTAATACCTCGTTCAACAGAGAAATCTACAATCAGTGCAAAAGATAAGTTTTCCGAACTATAAAACAAAAAAGGCTAATTTTGATGGATCTTCCCAGAGACATTTTTTAAAAACAATCAATTTATATACAAAAACGTCACTTTTTTATGATTATACAATTGAAAGACTGATATATTATACAAAAGATTCTATTTACAAATTTTTCGATTTACAAGTCTTGTTATATTTACAATTTTAACGTATTATTTATAATTTGAGTATGAATGTGTGTGCATGAGTGAATGTGATGAATATATTGTTGAAATGAGAATCTATTGAGAAGAATTAGTTCTATAAATATATTTTTTCTGACGCCATTTATTAAAAATAAAATGAAAAATCTTCTTTTGACGTTCCTCACAACTATAAGTGTTTTTCTCGTTATTTTATTTACAATAAGACTTATCCTTTCATTAATTCTCCCTGAGATTGGTCTTTAAATATTACAGTATTTGTTTTATGCCTACCTACAATAAACCAGAGTTTACTTCCTGATCATAAAAGCATCGGATCGTGCATCCACTACGTGATAACGGCTGTTTGTCGTGCGATTCCGAACCTCCTGATTGGTCTACGAGCAGTTATCATTGACCATGATAGATTCCAAACTCCCCCGCGCATCCGCACACTTTCGTATAAAAGCTGCTCCATTCTGGTGCCTTCATTACTCGCCCGAATCGACGCGAACTATAAGTTGCCTCTTAACTCTATATTTTCTTCATCGGTCTACTCGATATACGCGACAAACTTCAACGATGAAAATAGTTATTTTCCTTGCTGCGGTA
>JAFFZH010011931.1:6540-19530 GCA_018420115.1 Euura saliciscinereae
GAACCCCCATGTGAACCCCGTTGGTGTCAAGAATCCCTCAGAACCACCATGTGAACCCCGTAGGCGTCAAGAATCCCTCAGAACCCGCATGTGAACTTCGTACACGTCAAGAATCCCACGGAACAGTATAGCGAATTTAAAGAAAAAAAATCACTTTTTTTTCCATTCCATATAGAATTTTCATTTTTTTTTCACCTTTTTCCATTATGTATAAAATGACATAATATCAACCCAAGTCGGGGGGTTGGCGCGCGTAGCGCGCAGGGGGGCGAAGCCCCCTAGTATATGTATATATATATACTGTTACGTAGTGCAGGACTAAGTAACAGTAATAAAAGGGTTCCCCCGAAATGATTTAGGCGAAGCGTGAGGAAGTAAACTTTCCAATGCTCTATGTTTATTCAAGAGTGAAAGTGGACGTGCTACCAGTTTAAAGTCTAAAGCAAGACTGATATTTACAATAATACTGGTCGTCGAAGCGACCAGAAGATTCAGTTATTTCTTCTTCAGTTATTAAACATGAGAAGTCTTAACTTTAAAGTCATACACGAAGTGTTCATGAAGTGAGGAGGCACCTCCGTTACAATACATATGGGGCTGTCCACGTCAATTCAACCACCCTCCAGACCGCGACCTCTCCGATTTGCCCCGTGATTTTTTGTGTTATTGTCCGTGCTTTGAAACATTTTTCTTAATTTTTTCAGATTTTTCGGATCAACCCTTTTTGAGTTATAATTTTTTTTAACTCAAAAGGAAGGACCATTTTTTTAAATCTGAAAAGAATCACAAAAATCCTCTGACTGACGTAGAACAGTCTCCTATTTGCGAGAATGTGGAACGAATTTTTTAAATATTTTTTTTAACAAATTGATTGATTAAAAAAAAATTTTTTTTCAAGTGAACACTACACCCAATACTCTTATCCTTTCTAGATATGCCAGCACTATTTTCGAATTATACGAATGGGAAGACAATGGTATTCAGCTGGTCAGTTACTAGAACAATTAGTTCGATCCAGTATTCACTTCGCTCCCAATGATAAAATGTGGAAAAAATTGGTCGTTTCATCTCGTGTTCATCGTTTCTGGGATATACACTTTAAAACAAACAATTTTTTCCACATTTTATCCTTGGAGCAAAATGAATACTGGATCGAACTAATTGTTCTGGTAACTGACCAGTTGAATACCATTGTCTTCCCATTCGTATAATTCTAAAATAGTGCTGGCAGATCTAGAAAGGATAAAAGTCGTTGGTGTAGTGTTTACTTGAAAAAAATTTTTTTTTAAATCAATCAATTCGTTAAAAAAAATATTTAAAAAATTCGTTCCACATTCTCGCAAATGGAAGACTGTTCTACGTCAGTCAGAGGATTTTTGGAATTTTTTTTCAGATTTTTAAAAATGGTCCTTCTTTTTGGGTTAAAAAAAATTATAACTCAAAAAGTGTTGATCCGAAAAATCTGGAAAAATTAAGAAAAATGTTTCAAAGCACGGACAACAACACAAAAAATCACGGGGAAAATCGGAGAGGTCGCGGTCTGGAGGTTGGTTGAATTGACGTGGACAGCCCCATATATAAATCAAACAATCGAGTATTTTGGTGACGCACCTCATTTGGGTCCCTAGGCACGATATTTTCACTAGATATGCTGGGATGCCGGACCCGCTTCGCGCACGGGTCCAGGGTAACAAAAAACTATCCCTCTAGCCAAAATTATGCAATTGTAAACTCGACTTAGCCAAAATATGTCGGCAAAATTTGACATTTGAAACATCTGAGGATCACGCCAAGGAACCCCTGTCATCAAAATGACTGATTTATTCAATTTCACATTGTTGACAGTCACCGAAATTACCAGGTGTCATCAAAGTGCGATCCGGATGTGTCCGATCTGATTTTTGTTAGAATAATATTTATCTTGTGTCCGATCTGAAAGTGTCCGAAAGAAAATGTGTCCGATAATGCAGGTTTATTATTTTGTGTCCGATCCAGATGTGTCCGAACGGGCCTATCCCAATTTGACATACGATGACAAAGTCGTGATGCAGTTTTCCCTTTTGATATAAACCGAATCCAAAATGTCCAATTCAATCCAGATGGATTATCGCAAATGTCTCATCGATCATTTATCTTCTCTGAAAATTTCAGATGGTGTTTGGTAACCGTAATTTGGTTATCCTCAGAGATGGAATAACCCTTGAAAAAGAAGCGGTACAGAACACGGTGAAACGTCTGGAACGCCATAAGCTGGAGTTTTCGTCCCATTTGAACAAGAATCTCATCGACGCGAAGACGGCATCCATGCGAGAGATAAACTCCATTGTTAGTCCAACGTTGAGGACGATCGAGGTGAGTTTTAATCGTGAAGATGAGGATTTAAAAATCTGTACGAGACCAAAATTTCGAGCATGTCGTTAGAATTCAGTCTCCTCCAATTTTTACAATAACGAGAGAAATCTTTGCGCCCACAGGCGGCAGTCAAGAAATCTACGACTAAGGGTAAACATCCCGCCCAGTGCTTCAAAACAGCCAGAGCTGAACTTCAAGAATATAGGCAAACTGGATTTAGGAATATAGAAAAGTGTTGCCACGATGCTCTGAGCTCCGTCAGTCAGAACGAAGTCAACATGGCTTCTACCATCTTGGTGAGTTTGAAGTTCACACATAGAAGACTCACTTTATGTTAGCTTCAACCAACTCATTTGAAGATGGCATCAACTCAAATGAAATTATTTCTCATTATTGGGAATTTGCGATCATCGAATCAAGAAAAAACCAAAGATTAGGGTCCAACGTTTTGATGAGACATAATCAAAGGCGCATAATAAAAATCGGGAGAGAACTGAACAATTAATAACTACATAGATTATGTTCAAGTTTCTGATGAGGGCACTGAACTCTATACATATACTAACTGGAAGGCGCATCCAGATACGTAAAGCATAGCAGGCAATGGGACCACCTGGGAAGCTGCCATCTTAAGTTGGATTTTCGGCGAGCCAATTAGAGGCGAGCATTAGCAGACGGATAATTTTGAACGTACCACACACTTAACCTCAAAACTTTGGATAGTATAATATTTCCTATTTGAATGGAGTAAATAGGACGAGACCATCAAGGATGAAACAGAAGAAGAAAGATGGAGCAAATAATAGTAAAATAAATATCAATTAAAATGAATAATTATTCATTTCTATCGGATTACGCAACGTCTGATTGGTCGCCTTAAAATCCAACTCAAGATGGCAGCCTTCAATTTGTCCCACGTCAATCGCCCGATGCGCCTATCAGTTAGTATATAGAGTTCAGTGGATGAGGGTGACTTTCACTCGAGAAGCCGAAGAGCCTGCGCAAGGCTCGCTAGGCTCACTAGGCAACGCGCCAAGTACATTAAAAGGAACATCTACATTATTTCAGGCTGGCCAACAAGTTTTAACCTTTTACGGCTCAATCTTCCGGTCCTGCTTCACCACCAGCCACCCACTACAGATGGAGTCGTGCGTTACCGACTTATTACCAGAGGGTGCGAGGCAAGCTCGGGCGTTCCAAACCAACACGAGCAACGTCATAACCAGTTCAAGTTCGGCAGCGAAGACCGCTCAGGAGAATGCTATCAACTGCAATCGTGGACCGGTCGACACCGTTCGCCAAGGAGCATCACGAGTTCAACTCGAAGCCAACAGCTGCATCGCCTCCCTACTGAAAAAGAGGTTGTAAAATATCACATGAAGAAGTACATAATAAATTACATACTAAAATTTATAAAGTTATGATTGGATTCCACATTAAATTTATTACGTGCATTATTACGTAATTTTTCATAAAATTCGTCATGTAATTGGTTTTACCTTATTTGTCACGTATATTATTACGTAATCCAACATACAATTCCTTCTGAACCGATAATGTATTGCAAATTCAAACTAAGTAACGAAGTGATTGTGGTTTGAGATGGGAAAACAGACATTTGTTAAATTGATAAATCATCGAGATTGTGGAAATAAAATATTTATTCGAAGTGGTCAACAATTTTCTTTTGTTACCTGTAAGTGACGAAGAATTTACCAGTCATTACAATTGTTTTTAATTTTAGCGATGCATATAAAAATTACTTTATGTATTTATCATCAATATCACAGTGTAGAAGGTAAAGCTTTTTTTTTTTAATTTCGAATGATTGAAAAGAATTCTGATATTTTCTATGACCCAAACACTTGCCAGAGGCTTAAGGGGGTGCTCTACTCGATTTTTACCACGAAAATTATTTTCTCGAATATCTTCTAAACGGAGCTTCTAAACGGACTGTCCTTTGGTGGGTCATGGTGAATCATGGACCGCAAAGAGTTTTCGGCAGCGGCCGAAAGATGGCGTCCTCCGCGTATCCTTAGGACCGCGTCGGTAAGTACGCTATCCGCCTAGTGTCGGACTGATCTCACCGATCCAGCCATCGAAGCACGTGGGAATAATAATATTATTACTTTTATTATTGTTAATAACAATAATCACGATAATAATGATAATAATAATAATAATAATAATAATAATAATAATAATAATAATGATAATAATAATGACGATAGTAAGGATAACAATAATAACGATAATATTGATAATGATAATGATAGTGATAATGACAATGACAATGGCAATGACAATGACAATGACAATAATAATAAGAATAATACTAATAATAATAATAACGATAATAGGCTAACAATAATAACGATAATAACGATAATAATGATAATAATAATAACAACAATAATAAAAGTTTTATTATTATTATCCTATTATCGTTATTACTATTATTATTATTATCATTGTCATTGTCATTGTAATTATCATTGCCATTGTCATTGTCATTATCATTATCATTATCAATATTATCGTTATTATTGTTATCCTTACTATCGTTATTACTATTATTATTATTATTATTATTATCATTATTATTATTATTATCATTATTATCGTTATTATTGTTATTAACTGTAGAGACATCTAGTGTTAAGTTAAGTAAACTATATAACCTATGTGTATGTACCATGGTGGCTCGATGGGGTCCTAAATAAAGCAGATCATAAGTGACTATCATGGCGTGCAGACCTGTTGAGTCCAGTCTCCCGACCTATCCCTAACCTAATATAACATGGCGCAGTCGGTAAAAAGCGGAAATATATATCGCTAAATAATAAAAACGCGTGCAGAAATAAGAAAACACGGTTAAAATAAACAAATAAAGAAAGATTGCAAAGATTAAAATGGGTGATCATCGCGGCGTCGCGCCATTGAGCATGGCTGGGAACGTGGCTGAAAATTGGAAAACGTGGCGATCACGTTTCGAAAACTATTTAATCGCAAGTGAGGTGAATAAAAAAGAAGAAGCAACACAGTGTGCTCAACTCCTACACTATATTGGTGAAGACGGGTTTAAAATATATACTACGTTCACTTTTACGGAACAAGAAAAAAACGTGTTGAGTGTGCTTCTAAACAAGTTTGAAACGCACTTTACGCCAAGAGAAAATTTGTCTTACGAACGATATAAACTGTTCTCCTACAAGCAGCAACCAGGACAAACGCTTGACCAATTTGCGACGGAAATTAAAAACAAAGCCAAAAAGTGCAAGCTTGGTCAGTTACAAGACAGCTTGACTAAAACCGTATTAGTATGCGGAATAAACAACGCTTCGATGAGAGAAAAGCTCCTACAAGATGATAAACTAACACTGGAACAGGCGATCGAGTTATGCCTAATCATCGAGACGTCAAAAGAACGCAGCGATGCCATGGAGTCCAGTGACACAGCGACGGTGGAAGCAATCCAGCGAAGAGGACAAAGGAGCGCACCTCGCGGGTACCACAAACAGGCGAGTGGTCATGCATCACAAACTTCGGGCGGAGACCATAAGAAGATAATCTCTTGCACAAGGTGTGGCAAAAGCCATCGAATAAAGAAGTGTCCCGCGTATGGTAAGACCTGTAGTAGTTGCGGTGGCCCAAATCACTTCGAGACAGTTTGTTACGGAAATAAAAAGAAAGTCCATGAAATTGATGACACAGAAATTGAAGAAAAAAAGGTAGATTCAGTTACGAAAGTTGACAGTGATGATTACATATTTATTGGATCGATAGAAGTAAACTCAGTTAACAAAACCGAATGGTTATCGAGGCTTATAATAAACAAAAAGGAGGTCGAATTCAAGATAGACACAGGAGCGATGGTAAACGTAATGCCTCTTGAAATATATCAGAAACTTGATCCAGAACAAAAAAGATTAGAAAAAACTGGTATAAAGTTAAAGTCGTATACAGGCAATAATCTAAATGTAATTGGGAAGTGTAAGTTACACTGCGACAAAAATAACGAGCAACGCCAGTTAGAATTTTTCATAGTAGATTCTAAGACGCAAATGATATTGGGCTTGCAGTCGTCAGTAGACCTAAACCTAATTCAAAGAGTCGAGCAAATAAAAGTCGAACAATCTCACTACAAAAAACTGCTTGAAGATAACAAAGCACTGTTCGAAGGGATAGGTTGCATTGAAAAACCATATCACATAGAGTTAAAAGAAAACGCGGTGCCAGTAGTACATCCTACAAGGAAAATAGCTTTGCCATTGCTCGACCCGTTGAAAAAGAGTTTGAACGAACTTGAGAAGTTGAAAATTATTAAACAAGTTCAAGGTAGTTCAGATTGGGTTAGTCCGCTAGTAATAGTAAGGAAAGCGGAAGGCCAATTAAGAATATGTTTGGACCCACAAGATCTCAATGAGGCAATAAAGCGAGAATATTGTCAAATCCCCACGCTAGACCGAATAACGAGCAAAATGTCAGGTGCAAAAATCTTTAGCACATTGGATGCGTCAAGTGGGTTTTATCAAATACAGTTAGATGAAGAAAGCTCTAATCTGTGTACCTTCGGCACGCCCTTTGGAAGGCATAAGTTCTTACGAATGCCTTATGGTATAAAGTCAGCACCTGAGGTGTTCCAGGAACGTTTCAAAGGTATATTCAATTTAGAAGGTGTAGAAGTTTATATTGATGATATAATAGTTTGGGGAAAAACTCAAAAAGAACATGATGAAAGACTAAAAACTGTGTTTGAAGTAGCCAAAGAAAATAATGTTAAGTTTAACTTGAGAAAATGTAAATTTGGGAAAGACAAACTTAAGTACTTGGGTCATGTAATTTCAGAACAAGGAGTAGCTCCAGACGAAAACAAAATTAAAGCTATTCTAGAAATGCCTAAACCCACCTGCAAGTTAGACATACAAAGACAACTGGGTATGCTCACGCATGTAAGTAAATTCATAGAAGGGTTCTCGGAGACTACCTCTCCGTTGCGGAGTCTATTGAGAAAAGATGTAGAGTTCTGTTGGCAAGCGGAACACGACAAAGCATTTGATGAGCTAAAAACCAAGCTAACAAGTAACCCGGTACTACAATTTTTTGACGTCACAAAAGAATCTGTTATTTCAGTAGACGCATCAAAGTCAGGGTTAGGAGCAGTATTGTTACAAAAGCAGCTACCGTGTGCATATGCCTCTAGGGCAATGACAGAGACACAGACGCGGTATGCCCAAATTGAAAAAGAGCTGCTAGCTGTATGCTTTGGATTGGAAAGATTTAACGAGTACATCTATGCCAAGAAAGTAGTGGTAGAAACTGACCACAAACCGTTAGTCTCTATATACAAAAAACCATTGCATAAATGCCCAGCTCGCTTGCAAAGAATGCTGTTACAAATACAAAAATATGAAATAGAGCTGAGATACAAGCCAGGTAAAGATTTACTCATCGCAGATGCTTTGTCGAGAGCCTATTTGACGGAGAAAAGTGACGATACGTTTGAGAAAGAGATAGAACCCAATGGGGCAGAGAATGAAGAGGAAGAGATAGGAATAGCAGAAGAAAACTTGGTAGAAGATGTAAACCAAGAAATCGAGTCAGAATATGAAAGTCTGTCTTCTTCCGGGGCAGACACGGACGAAGAGGTTGGTGGCGATAGACCAAAAACAACCGCCTCAGGTCGTATCATAAAAGTACCTCAAAGACTAGATCTATAGTAGTAATAAGTAAAAAGCAATGTATATTAAGTCAGTAATCTAAGAATATTCCTATTTGAACAACAGTAGATCTTAAGAAAAGGGGATGTAGAGACATCTAGTGTTAAGTTAAGTAAACTATATAACCTATGTGTATGTACCATGGTGGCTCGATGGGGTCCTAAATAAAGCAGATCATAAGTGACTATCATGGCGTGCAGACCTGTTGAGTCCAGTCTCCCGACCTATCCCTAACCTAATATAACATTAACAATAATAAAAGTAATAATATTATTATTCCCACGTGCTTCGATCGCTGGATCGGTGAGATCAGTCCGACACTAGGCGGATAGCGTACTTACCGACGCGGTCCTAAGGATACGCGGAGGACGCCATCTTTCGGCCGCTGCCGAAAACTCTTTGCGGTCCATGATTCACCATGACCCACCATGATCCCAGCTGTTCGACTATCGCCAAATTGACACATTTTCGTAGGACACAAACCACGTCTTTGTTTTTGCACAAAACCACGATGTTTTGGTATATTTGTGTTCGGCATTGCACGCGGCAATCCGCCAAGAAGCTGTTTTTTGCGATTGAGGCGCGTAGACTTAGCTATCAATGGAAATAGGTGACGCCCCCACCTCTTACGATGTATAACAAATAATTTGTTTTTCAATTTCGATGAGTTTCATCAGTTTAAGCGAATCTGGTTCTCGTGAATCATCGGATTCCCAAAGGACAGTCCGTTTAGAAGCTCCGTTTAGAAGATATTCGAGAAAATAATTTTGCAACCCTACAACTACTTGTAGTTGGAAGAAGGCATGACTATAGATCGGGGCCACATTCGTAATCTGGCAAACTATTCAGAACCCGATCAGCGTCACGGTCAAATTTCTACACGTGTGGAAGATAATCAGAATACGGCCTCGAACAATTATCAGGCGACTCGCGAGAATCGTGGGACATAAAGTAACACTGACTTTTTTTATTGCACCCAACCGGTGGATAGGCTATTCGAAGTTTAACGGTGCTTTTTACAGAGCTGTAATGCTTGCACGAAACAGGATGCTTGGAAGATTCTCACACCTGCTTGGGGATCTTTCGTTACTGCCGACTGTGTAAGGGTAGCGTGGTCCGAAACCGACCGCCTGATGGAAAGGATGTTTCGGACCACGATTTTTTGGCCGGTCGGTTTCGGACCACACTACCCTTAACTAGCGGGTGGACACAGATGTTCGACAATCCGTTTCACACGAATTTGCAACATTGATATCGGTATGACCTTTTCAAGCCTCTGAAGGCATTAAAAATGTCGACTGTTTTCTCGTTTTCATTGCATTTTGTATTGATATATATTCGTATCTGTCGTATTTTGATTTGGATTCGCTTGGAATAAATATTTTTCAAATTCTAAGTCCACAGACCGATGATAGGTGACAATCTGACGGATTAACCATACATTTGGAACGGACACAATATGACATATCGACAATCTTAATAATCATAATCTTTTTACATCTTTCGTCTTTTGACACCTTTTGTTTTTTTCTGCGAACTTTTGTCATCTGCATTGTTGTTACTTCCGTAACGCGTCGCACGCATTTCCGTGTCGTACGCATTTTCGTTGCATTTTAACATTCGATCCCGTACTCCCGGCTGATACCCCGGAAATAGGAGCATTTTCAATGCGAAAATAAGTATAATACGGCAGGATTTTTTGGGGGAAAAATGTGCGAAGCTGAGCCACTCCATACTTCAAAATCGTAATGGATAAATAACGGTTAGGCAAAGACTCGAGGTGCACGTGCACTATCGTTTTTTATTAGTTGGCAGTAAGTGATATGAAAAAATCAGAACAATAACGCTCCAGTGCGATCGTGACACGCATATCTTCGGACGGTACGGCACATTGGCCGATACGACAAGCATACTCGATAAAGAATTTACCGGTCGATGAAGAATTTACCGTTCATTTGTACAGGAAATGATTCCTATACTGACGGCGCCCGCATTAGATGGTCAGATTCATGTGAAGCCGACCTTCGGAATTTCAATGGAAAACCTTTGATCCGCTTACGAGCTTTTCTGCTCAGATATCACAACGAACGTTGTGATGTCGAACGTTGCGTGAGTTCGACTCCATTCCGATCATCTCTTGGTATTTAAAGCCCGAAATACAGTTTGCAGTAAGGAAAGATCCGCAAGTATAGGTGTAAGAATCTTCCAAGCATCCTGTTTCGTGCAAGCATTACAGCTCTGTAAAAAGCACCGTTAAACTTCGAATAGCCTATCCACCGGTTGAGTGCAATAAAAAAAGTGAGTGTTACTTTATGTCCCACGATTCTCGCGAGTCGCCTGATAATTGTTCGAGGACGGATTCTGATTATCTTCCACATCCGCGTCCACCCGTGTACAAATTTGTCGTGGCATGCTCTAAGACTGAAATGAGCCATATGAGGCTTATTTGTGGCTTACCAAACTTGCACCACTGTCCGGGTCCTGAATAGGCGCTACCGTGGCATGCCTTAAGACCAGGACTGAATAATCCGGGCACATCCGTGCCATGCCACAATCCTGCAAAATACTTGATTATGATTGATGTATGCACTTTTATCAATGGAAAATGTACTCAAACGATAATTTTGGGTTCGAATTAGAATTTTCAGCTACTGAACATTCGATTTAAGACAATCATACTTGATAAGGCTTTGTCTCGTATTCGCTGTGGCTGCCAAACTTGCACCACTATCGAGGCTCTGAAGTGGCGGCGTAGTGTCACTGCCCAAGATACCGAGTAACTCCATTTTGGTTAAAATATGGAATGCCTTATCACCGCCAACTTATTGTTCCTATCCATGCCCGATAATGGCGCTAGCGTGGCCAGCAGGAAAAATTGATTGCAATACGGTGGTTGTATTAGCAGCAGAAAGGAAATTTGGAGGTTATGTACATTGTAGTAACCAGAAGAGAAGTTAGAAAGGCGACATGGTCGTGCTTCGGCTGGGCACGTGATTAAGATACTGCTGTGCACGCGCAACGTACTTATGCCATTCGGCTGGATGCGGTGCCGATAACTTCGTCAACAGTGAAATCACTATGCGGTTTACCCTTTCGACCTGGCCGTTTCCTCTGGGCACACCGGTAACGATGCACTCATGCTCGATTCCTTCTTCTTCGCAATAAGCTTGAAACTCGTTGGACGTGAAGGCAGTTCCTCGGTCTGACACGATTCGTCTTGGGTTACCGAAAACGACGGCTTGTTTCGTAATACGATTGAGAACCTCTGCTGTACCCGTACTCCTGGTAGGGTATAACCATACAAACTTAGTGAATGCGTCGACGACGGCAAAAATGTGCTGGTAGCATTTCTTAGTTGACGGCATGGAGCCAAGATGGTCAATGTGGTAAGTATCCAACGGAGCTGCTTTTTCTATTGAATGTAACATACCCTCTTGTTTTCCAGCCTTTCTTTCAGCCATAATACACGGCAGACAGTTTTGGATCACCTTTTCTACCTTGGAATGCATATTCTTGAACCAATAATTCGCCTTCAGGAGTCGTTCTGTCTTCGCATACGCGAAATGTCCCCGTTCGTGTGTCTCACGTATTAGGGATGTCTGCATCAGCCTCGGAACGACGATCAAGGCTTCGCCATTTACTTCCTTGCGCAGTAGTCCATTTTCGACAGTGTATCCATCGAATGGTTTGTTTTCCGCTTGATCTCTGATCATCTTCAGTTCTTCGTCGTTGGTTTGATTTGGCTTAGTCTAACTAATAAACTATTTTCGCATTCTCGAATTACCATCGCAGATGGCAGCGGATATCTACTGAGGGAATCTACGTGTTTCATATTATTTCCTGGACGATGTACTATCGTATAACGGAACTCTTCTAAAAAGAAAGCCCATCTTGCTACTTGCGCGCTAATCTCTTTCTTTTTCATCGTCTGAGTGAATGCTTTACAATCGGTTACTATCGTAAAAGGGATTCCAATTAGGTATATTCGGAACTTCTTGAGAGCGTGAACAATAGCTAAAACTTCTAACCTATAGCTATCATATTTTTGGACCGCTCGCATGATACACTAGGTGTAGCATACGATCTTCGCTATCACGCTGCAACAATATAGCACCAAAACCAAGAGCAGACGCATCCGTATGAAGCTCCGTCTCTGCCGAACGGTTATACAAACGCAATCGGCTTATTACTGAGTGCAGCTTTTAGACCTTCGAACGCTTCTTTCTGTTCCTGTCCGAACTCGAACTTTACGTCATCCTTCAACAAATTCGTCAGAGGGCGCGCTATGAGCGAGTATCTCGGTACAAAGTTCCGGAAAAACCCCGTGAGTCCCAGAAAGCTTTGTACTGCTTGAGTACTGGTTGGCGTCGGAAAGTGCATGACTGCGTTAGTCTTTTCGTCTGATGGTGTCACTTTCCCATCTTCTATTATGTGACCAAGGTAAGTTACTTTTGTTTCCAGGAAACGACATTTTTCGCAGTTAAAAGACAACCCGTATTGACTTGACAATTGTAGGACTTCTTTCAGTCGTGATAATCCCTCTTGCAAATCAACTGAAGGTATGATGAGATCGTCCATGTAGATTGCAACGATTCCCATAGCTGCTAAATCTTTAAAAATCGTGTTTATGTATTTCTGAAAGTACGCCGCTGACGTACAAAGGCCAAACGGCATTCTCAAGAACTCGTACTGTCCGTTAGGGACGAGAAACGCAGTGTACTTGCAACTTTTCTCGTCAATCGGGACATGGAAAAACCCGTTTTCCAAATCTAACGTAGTGTACACTTTGGCGCCTTGTAACAGATCGAGTTGATCCTCTGTCAGCGGCAGAGGATATCGGTTCTTTATTATTTTCTCGTTCAGCTTTCTGAAATCTACAGGGTGTCCCAGAATTAACTAGAAAAAATGATAGGACTAA
>JAFFZH010011935.1:5177-17922 GCA_018420115.1 Euura saliciscinereae
GCTTTTCGTTCAAAACTGAAGCGACTCCGCTCGCAACGCAGTGCAGTGGCGGCCGGCCGAACTATTACCGAGCGGCCGCGAATGGGGATGACAAATGACAGTCGATCGTGGGCAAGCCTGGCCCTCCATATTTTTACTCCGTGATTATATGGTGTTGTTGTATCCTGTAACCTCCCGCACGCCGCCATATTGATCTGAGCGGATCAAACGAGGGAGGGAATATTTGAAATAGCTTTAAGATTAGAGCTGAGAATATTGTTTCATAGATATAAGACGCATGGTCACCCAAGATAGAAATAAGCCAGAGTAAAGGCAGGAGGTCATAAATATTATAAGAGAAAAACTCTTGAAGTAGGATTTCATCTTTACTGCTTGCAGATGTGCGGAAGGTTCTGGTCATTGTCAGGACGGTACAGAATTGTGAAAGTCGTAGGAATCTAAAGAAAGGCATCTCAAGAGGTTGCCCTTTGTTATAGAAGCCCGTCACTTCTTTCCCACGCACATGTGCACGGACCCTTCTGGCGCCGAGCTCTTCCGCGTTCCCGGCGGTGTACGCGGCTCCCACCCTACTCCATGGGCATGGCGGGAAAATTCGAATTCCTTACCGAAGTTCGATGACCTCAGTTACAAAATAATTATTCTCATCAGATGCTATCAACTTTTATCTCAATCTCAAACTTTTTTTTTCTAGCAATGATAAAAAAAAACAATATTGTTCAATAGAATAAGTAATTTATCATATTCTACGTGTACCTAATGTATTAAATTTTTGCTTTTTTATCATCATTTACGTACTGAGGGTAAATCGGCGTTTGGTCAAAGATTGTAGAATATTAACATAACACTCACATACGCAGATATAGAGATAATTTTGGAATAAATAGTTATAATAATTTATTTTTGCTTGTCGAAGGAAGCATTACGCTATTACACCTTTTATACACATAGAAACATTCATTATTCGATTTTAATTACATAGCCGCCTAAGCACTCGATTGAGTAGTCTGACAATAATTAAGTGATAACGACTAATAATTGTCTATGTTTTAAATACGATGAAGAGGAAGCTGAGGAATATGATCGAAGCAGTCAGTACCATTATACAGTACAACTTGCGATTAGCCCGCTGATAAGAATCCGCTTTTTTCAACTGCTTATACCCCTCCTGTACCTGGGCCTGGGTCTGTTCGACGTTGTAATCGATTCTGTCCAAAATGCTACCCTGGTCCTGCACCATGTGCGCCAAATCCTGTAAATACAAAAAAAAGGGATTATTCGTAATTTGTTTCTGCTGTTTATAGCGACGAACGGACCTTAAATATATGATTGAGGTCAGATATGCTCTGGACGATATGTCCGACTTCCTGTTCCCTTATCGTTGCCTCCCTAGTTCTCTCCTCGTCGTCAAATTCCAATAAAACTTCTTGCTGAAGTTGATTCTCCTGATCCGGGTCCTGGTATCCTCCGCTACTAGCCTGCGCAAACTTTAAATCAGTCGCCCAAGAATCCGACGGCTCTAAAGACATGAATTCCTGGTCCTTTTCAAAGTACTGCCGACTCCTTTCTTCCCGTGAATTCAATTCTGTGAACGAGAAATAGAAAATCTCTCGAAATCTTTCCCAAAAAAAGTTTAAATTGAACAAATCAAACGACAGTGATGATATTACGCTGTAAATAGTGACTCTGAGCAGCCCGATAGGATAATCCGAGTTCCTGGAGAGCCGAAGAGAGAGCGACAGCCGCGCTATTGGCCAGCCGTCTCTCGCTGACCCTATTTTCCTGTCTGGCTGCAGTTTTTATGAGCTGCACTTGCCGATGTCCGCTGGTAAAGGCGCGTCCCATTTCTCTGGTCAATTGTTCCATTTGTCTCTCTTCCTGAAACGATACAAAACGAATGAATCAAGATTCTCAAGACAGCGGTTCTCCCGTCGATCGCAAAATACCTGAGACGTATCGTCGAGTGTCGGTCTCGTCAGATGCTTCGCATGCAGCTCTTTGAGCTCCCCGAGCTTAGCTCTCAATCTACTCAGGATGTACTGAGTCTCTTCCAAAGCGTCGGACCAGGCGGGGGGCGCATCGCCTCCGGAATTGAGTCCTCCGAGCTCGACGTCGCCTCCGACGGAAGACTCGGAGTCCACTAGAGCCATTCTGTCCGACAAATTCTGTGTTTAAATAGTATTAATAGTAAAATCTGTACTTTTAGGTTAGATTTTTCGTAGTCCAAGAAAGAAAGTTCTAGTCACGATTAGGACGATTGTGTTCACCTGCTCGGAGTAAATGTGTCGAGTCTGCGAAGCGTTGTTCCGCATCAGGATGAAAGGCTCCGTCAAGCTTCTAGTCGCCATTATTTACTCGATTATTACGCCTATTATTGGGGTTTATTATTATTATGTTCTAGAAGCCCAAATCAGCTGATCTGTCATCTTTCTAAAACCATATTTTCATTTCGCACTATGGACTGTAGTCAGTCGATTATTTAAACCGTCTTGCCGCGTCGTTTCGTATCTTATTTTCAGTTAGTAGTTAATTATCTTTTACGCCGATAGAAAAATTCCTAGATAGCGAACGTCGCCACAGACAAGAGATAACGAGCTCCGATAGATGAGAGCTGTGTGTGTGCAGTGCGAGACCGAAGTGGGATTCTAACCAACTATAAGCGAAACGTCAGAAAATGGAGTCAGCCGCGTTGTTATCATTAGTGTCATCACCCAGCGTCGCGTAATCAATGGAAGTTGGGAATAATATTTTCTTTCACGCTATTTTTTATCGCGGTAAGAAACAGTGGACAGTTTTACAAACCGCGCAGAGTGGATCGAAGCTCTGAAAAATTGTATCTAATCGCGTATACGCGCATTTCCTGCATCATAGACAGTCATTTGTCTCGTATATAGGTGAAATGAGAGTCACGTGACCTCGATATGATTTACACTTGGAATTTTCAAACGCTATTTTCTCAGCCAAAACAGATTCGATTGATGTGAAATTGATATCAGTGACGTAGAAAAACTTAACGAAGGGCCTGCCGATCGTGGATTTTCGAATATCGAAAGACATGATCAGAATTTTGTGTAACAATATTGTTCTGTAACCCAAGGAGGTGCTGCCTCTCGCGGAGAGCGGCAGCACTTCCTTGGATTACAGAACAATATTGTTTAAAAAAAACTGTTATTACGTCTCGATTTTCGAAAATCCACGATTGGCAGGCCCTTCGTTGAGTTTTTCTACGTCACTGATATCAATTTCACATCAATCGAATGTGTTTTCGCTGAGAAAATAGCGTTTGAAAATTCCAAGTGTAAATAATATCGAGGTCACGTGACTTTCATTTCACCTTAATCAGAGTGAAAGAGAATCTGAGTGAGTCATTGACTGTGTGTGTGTGACGTAAAACAGTCGAACCCCGGAGCAAAAACAGCTGCGGTGCTGGGAAGTTAGAACAATTGAAAGGCTGTGAAGATGAGGAATAGAACGATAAAGAAAAATGTGTGAAAAGAAATTCAGAAGCTCAGATAGAATATGAAAACTGTAAAAAAAATATAGAATATAAGTGAAATAATAAGCCGATGTGCCGTAGCCTCGAAATTCCGCGATCTAAATTTGAACTGTCAAAAAATATATGTGTTAAACTTAAAAGTGGATCAGGAGGGGATGAAGGAGGCGATGTCGCTTTCATCCGTAATTCAAGTTACCTAATACGATATAAAATCATTTTTTTTTCTGTCTAAATTCGATCTCAATATATTTTGTCGAATAACCAAATGCGAGGTATACATCTGGCCATGTTGTCTCCGGTTCGTATACACGAGACAAAGAATTTGCGACAGGAAACCGTAGACAGTTTGGAGAGACTCAGCGCAACAAATTGCGGAGATAATAACGACAGGAATGAGCGCAGATCGGACGATCGTATAGACGAAATCGACAGACCGAGCCAGAGCGCCATAGTCACAAGATGGGATATATTCTTCCTGAGCTTCTCGATCGTCACTCACATCATCGACATCGGAGCCGACATCGCAATCGCGGTCCGATACATGCTGGACGCAAAGACGATTTTTTTCTTCTGGACAATCGCCTTCATCGTATTTCCCACCCTCGCGAACACCTTCATCAGCTTTAGGATGAACAACCAGGACCTGAGGGTGAGAATACCTGAACAAATCGTCTCCGACACGTGAATCCCGATTTTTTGTATCCACAGCTGAGCACGATGAGCCCTGACAACAACGGAAGGAAGCGAGTCATGAAGACAGCGACGACTACGGTAGCGGAGAGAAAGGCCTGCTGCATTCTGGTTCTGCTGTTCCAATTGGCTCCGTTGCTCCGATACTGCGACAGCTTGAGATACGCCCTGAAATCGAGGAGCAGTAGGAAGAAGGGGGACCAGGAAGGACAGCGTCACTATTATCTCAAGATGCTCAAGGAGGATCAGGACGTCGCTCTGCTCAGGGTCTTTGAGTGCTTCCTCGAAGCTGCGCCTCAGCAGATACTCCAGCTCACTATCCTCCTCACAGACTCGGAGAAGACGGATTTTCAAAGTGAGCGGTGAATATTTTGAAAAATAATCTTCAATCTCATTAAAAATCTGTCGATGTCCAGTCAGTTACCAGATATTCAGCCTCTGCAGCTCTTTGGTCAGCATGGGATGGTCGATGGCCAGTTATCATCGAACTATCCGTCTGGCCCAACACAACAAACCGAATATCAGCCTGATAGGAACGATTCTTCAGTTTTTATGGCACTTTTGTGTCACTGGTAAGACTGAACTTCGATCTCCGTCTTTCTGTGATCCCACAGAGTCTAAACTCTTCTCAATCTTTGTTCCAGTGTCTCGGATCATGTCCATCAGTGTAATGGCAAGCTTGTGGGACTGGAAGACTGGCCTGGCCAGCGTCCTGCATTGGATGGTCATGACGACTTGGCTGGTGTCCGAGCCTCACGGGGTCGCAGATTTCTGCCGTGATGGAAAAAACGCTCCGTTCACCCCTCTCACGGTGATGGAACACATAAGATCGGCGCTTTTCGCCGCTGTACTTGGGACCGTTTACGTATTCACGTATCTGAATCCCAGCGAGGGTAGAACCTTCGTCAGGCATTTGTTCTACTATACCCTGTGTCTGATCGAGAACGGGATAGCGGCTATTCTGTGGGCCAGGCACGGACCGGTGCCTGGGAGTAAGAAGACCTGGTGGAACTACGAGCTTCTTATAACTCTTTGTACGGTGCCGTTTTGTCTTGGAATATTGGCTATGATTCTTTACTACGTGTTCTTCCACCCTTCGACGAAGCACAAAAAATCGCCTTCTATGGTCGTCGTTGAACCCAGTTGACAAGACTTTTTTAAAAAACGGTTATTTCTCATTGTTAAAACTGTACAAGTTATATACTCGTATGAATTTTTCAGTCTCTCTTATCATCGTATAGTGTGATGTTCAAGGTTGCAAGAAACCTTTATCTGTGATATTCGCAACTAAAGTAATCCGGTTCTTACATTATTTTGCTCAGCAGAGATTACTTTTTTTTTTCTTCAATATTTATCTTAGAATCTTCGTCATTTTTTATAGTGTAGTAAGAATGACTATTGTTACCTTCTCAACCCATATTTATGAACAATAGGTAATATTTTAGGCGAGAGTTAATTTCGATTGTCAAGTTTGGAAGTCTTTTCCTCGTACTGAATAATAATGGTACATTTTATATTGCAACGAAATTTCATGTATTTTGAGAAAACATACTTTTTCTGGTATATCGTAGATTACAGAAAATTTGTACGCGGAATTTTTCTATCTATATTCCTATATTTATATCGATAACGCAAAGTGCCATTGATATCTTTTTGACGGAAGAAATAATTGAGAAAACTATTTCGAGTATTTATCTACTGCCTTATTCTTGTAAGTAATAGTTGACGAATAAATTTATACTCCATTACCGCGTGGCATGTTTGAAGTAGAGTTTATCGATCTTGTGAATGTATTTATTTCTTTTGAGAGTGAATAATATAATATAAACGCTTTAAAATAGAATAATAGTTGAGTAAATTGGACGAATTTAGCTCATAAATTACGTAGCCTTAGAGAATCTCTGAAAATAAGCGCTAAGCTTAATATCTTCCATTATACAATCGTCTCGAAACTGCGTAATATCTACTTTATCTTATCCTCTTATTTATTTAAATTAAGACATGAACAAAAGTGCTACAGGAATATATTCTCAACAATAAAACGAGGAATTGTAAACGCAACTGAAACTGTTTACTGTTCGTAACTTTTGTAAAATCAATGTAATGATACCTTATACTACGAATTTATAATAAAATCGAAGAAAATAAAGAAAAATAAGTGTGGCATTATTTAGTAATAAAGATTTTTATTTATATCAAACATCTGCATGATTCTATTCATCAATTTTGTTAATTTTCCTTATCAAAATTTCCCATTGTTGTTAAAATTCGATATATAGTGTAAATTATATTTTTAAAAAAAGCTATAATCAGTGTATTAGCCAACGGACAATCTTTCAACGTCTTTAGCTGCTTAGAACGGTGAATTTTGCGTGTAATTAATTATAAATTATAAATTATCAACGTGACCAAAGCCTATAATAAGGGTGCGTAGGATAATAAATTTATTCACGTTCAGTCGACAGGATTTTGAACAACTATAAGTATGAATTCTTTATCCGGGGCGACCATCACCTCGTGTTTCTTACTCCGAATTCTCAAGAATGTCAGATCGTTGGTCGGATCGAGGTCCCTCACGACCGAACGAGCCTTGTCCGACAGCTGACTGATCAATCCCGCGTATTGAATCGTCGTCGTGTTGTCCAGGGTCGATTTTATCGGGATTCCTGCAGATTGGAAGCGTAGTTTACAGAGATATCGAGGGATCTGTGACAAATCGAGGTAAACTAACCTTCAGAGTTGACGACGATCGTTCCAACCACTCCCTTGTGGGATTGAATCCGCTTCATGGTTTCCTCGACTTCTTGAGCCTGAAAACGAAAGGGATTAACGTGTTTTTTAGCCTGTGATATGCAGCCTCGGCGATCCACGTACCATTTTTATTATTATGGATTAAATTTCGGTAGGGGATTCTTTACGTCAAACGTCAGTTTCGTGATTCGTCTTCACGGTATTTCTCCTAGGCAACCCTGAAACAGTCGATGATAACGTCGATTCGATATCTCGATCGCAGCGCTGTGCCTGTGGGTGGGGCAGAGAGGAAGCTACAGCTACCACGCAGCTACGCCAGGCGTGGCTTCGCACGTGATTGGTTACAGTGTTGCCAACGTGAAGAAATTTCTTTGGATCTAGACATGGAGTAGAAGGAGACATATCTTGAAAGAAAAATTTGTCTCACGGTATAGGGGGCGCTACGAACGAGTCTGTACCGCAGAGATCCGGGCTGACGTGAGCGCGCGCACCAGATACCGCGTAACCCCCCTCCTCTTTTCCGCGTAACCATAGTGACCATGGACATGGCTACGTGTATCTGATGCGTGCGCCTACGTCAGCCCGGATCTCTGCGGTACAGACTCGTTCGCAGCGCCCCCTTTACCGTGGGATTTTACGACCACTTTTAGAAGCCTAAACGTGGGGAGATATGTCTCCTTCTACTCCATGCGTAAAAGTAAGCAACTCGCATGGATTCCGCTGGCACAGATAGATTTCACATACAATATGAACAAGCATGACTGAGGCTATAAGAAAAAAGGCTAGAATTGTATGCTAACGGAACGATTGTTTATGTCAGAATAATGAATAAACGCCGTTGAAACCAATTAATGCGCATATGTCCTGTTGATTCGAGTCGTTAGTTGAACCCGAGTTCCGATAGAGTAGATCTGAGGCTATCGGTTATAGTGACGGGAAGTAAGGCCGTCGCTAACAGAGTTTTTCCGATTTTCAAGATGATGTGCGTCATTCGGTTGATTTTCTGAATTCTTGAAATCTCTCTTCGGATTTTGAGGGAATGCAAGTGAAAAACAAAAATGCACAAAATGTGACAAAGAATGATGAACGTCAAGAAATTTTTTTTAAATTCATACCCTACTGAAAAAGTTCACGTCATAAATGTCATGAAAAAGTAGGTAATTAATCATGTGGTAAATCGTATGCTGTTATGAAAGATTTCAGGTTCACATTTATTACCTGATTTATCATATGATTTATCATGTGATTTCTTACATGGGTCTATTGTTTTTGTGCAAAATGCATACTTAATTTTATAATTTATCATATGATTTGTTACATGATGATATTTTACGATGGAAGAAGAAAAAAAAGTTGAACCCGGGCTGGGATCGAACCGACGACCGTCGGATTCGGAAGCAGACACGCTACCGACGGCGC
The DNA here is from genome assembly GCA_018420115.1 of Euura saliciscinereae. Taxonomy (NCBI): domain Eukaryota; kingdom Metazoa; phylum Arthropoda; class Insecta; order Hymenoptera; family Tenthredinidae; genus Euura; species Euura saliciscinereae. Next base: position 13,531 of record JAFFZH010011935.1, read on the forward strand.
TACGGAAACTTCATATAATATGTATACAGTGTTAGACTTATCAACCTCAGCCGATACAAAGGAACTTCAATTCAACTTCCAATCACATCAAAGCTTATAAACCAAAACCTGTGACTATCTTACATCAGAGGGCGTAGCTCAGACGGTAGCGTGCGTGCTCCCGAATTCGACGTTCGTCGGTTCGATCCCAGCCCAGGTTCAACTTGTTTTTTCTTCTTCCATTGTAAAATATCATCATGTAACAAATCATATGATAAATTATAAAATTAAGTATGCATTTTACACAAAAACAATAGACCCATGTAAGAAATCACATGATAAATCATATGATAAATCAGGTAATAAATGTGAACCTGAAATCTTTCATAACAGCATACGATTTACCACATGATTAATTACCTACTTTTTCATGACATTTATGACATGAACTTTTTCAGTAGGGATGACTCAACTCATTGGCAACAATGTCCAAAAACTAAAATTCGGATATCTTACATAGCAAAAATAATAAAAATGCATTTCCAAAGAAGAATTTTTGACCCATTGTGCCCCACCCGTGGGGTACAATGGGTCACCCCATGGGGCACTACGGGTCAACCTGGTAATTAGCTGAAAGTGATGCAATTTTCGACAAAATAATTTTTTTTAATTTAAATTAGTAAGCACCTAATGCCTTTTCCAGTCCAGTTACTCAATCAGTCGGAATCATCGAATCAGTAGGAAAAAAACAGCGTCGACGTACATAAATGAGTATGAGATTGTGACGTTTCTTTTACAAAAACATAATTTATATTTTTTATATATTTATATATTATATTAAACATAAGTTCAAATGAATGCGACTAGGGAGTGAGCACGATCCGATTCGTCTTAATTCTGTTCTGGGAATTTAATGGGAAACATTTTAATTCGCGTGAATCAGTTGTGAATTCATGTAATCATCAATTCATGTCATCATGTGAATTCGAAATAATTCCAATCGAAAAATACACCTTCCGTAATTTCTATCCAAAGGAATTTCAGCGCACGAGTACGATATAGATTAATCATTACATAGAGTCTATACCATATCTAGATACGAAATGACTGAAGATTATCGAAGGCCCGTTGATGCCATGAGGTGACCTAATTTTGAGCGGAAAAATTACTTCATGTCTTTAACCATGGAAGGGGTGCACGGGGGATCGAGGCACCGACTAGCTCTTCTCGTTTGGATGTCATTCTGAACGTCTTTCGGTTTTTGAATCACTATTTTCGGATAACCAGTACTAATTATCTGTATCGTAATATTTCTCACGGTATTTTGTACTTAAACATGGTTAACGAGCGACGTTTGAAAACTTTATTGGCACAGCCTCGGAATAAGAACAGTATGCCTTGCAAATTTCATCCAAATCGGTTTAGCGGTCCGAACGGAATCAAACTTGATGCAGGTGTTGCAAATAAAAGAACCTTTTCACATGTCACGTGACTCGGAAGGAAAAAGTAATCGTTTTTATTAGGGCCGCTGAATGTCTTTATTCTTTTGTATTCGGAATCTGTGTTGGGAAATGGAAAATTTATACGATACAGCGAATGAATATTTTCGAAATTGATTTTTATTGCTCACAATCTTATGCAGCTTTACATTATTCGCACTGGTATACATATACATATTCAGCAATCAATTGGAAGACGTGCCGGAAGAAAGTGGTAGTCTCTCGTGCAGCAGATGATTTACGTTCTTCCACAAAAAGTTCTTCAGATTAGCACAAGCGGTTCCGAATATTCCGCTCCGCGATAGCTGCTAAGAAGTGGCCTGCGAATAGATTCACCATAATTGGTGAATAAATATATTCAGCATCTTCGTATCAGGTGATACTGTCGATGACACTCACCAATAGTCTTTTCCGCTGCTTCGGTTCAGCAGCTGGACTGGCATGGGATTTTGTAACAGACTATTCCCAAGAGTCAGACACTGATAGCGCGAATAACTCAGAGAAATAACCCGTTACCTTCAATTACCAGCAACCTAATCACTAAGCGCGAATTCACTCACCAACAACTGAGTATCTCCCTAATTTTACGTTCATGCACCGTAATACGGGAAGTTTAATTCAGAAGAGTATCTAAGAAAGCGTTTATAATCTGTTTTTACATAATATTCTGCTATTATTTTTTACCTTTTCCGAAGACACAGCGTACCAGCGGCAAGAGCGTTGCGGGTGAAAGTGTGTGTGCGTCGGTGAATTCAAGAGTCTTTAAACTGAAGTCAAATTCCAGTGGGTTGGTATTCGAATAAATCTCACAATTATTTATCTTTATAATTTATTCAAAAACACATTTATTATAAATCAAACCAATTAATCAGACTACACTGAGTTTGCACAAAATTATATATTTAATATACTAATCCAAAGTGAAACAAATCAGATATCTCTAATCAAAGTTTGATCCGTCTCTATCAATCTATATTCACATTCAAGAGTCTCCAGCCGGGAGTGTCAAAATAACTACAATAAAAGTGTAAGCGTGTTCTTCACGCCCTAGGGTTAAAGAACACAACTCCTGTTAAAGAATCCCGTGCGCTAAGCCAGAATATTTCCTACCCACAGATATCAATAAGTTTAAAGTGACCGGCTGCTGACTCCTGAGAGTGAGATCAAGAAAATTAAGAGTTCAGATCAAGACTGACACTGTACTGCCAAGAGCGGACCTCTGATCTGCCCTATATGTATAACTTCTCCCTTAGCGTGTCTCTCTTTCTAACCACTGATAATTATTCAGCATCTCTATTCGAATGGAGCGCACCGAGTCACCGCATGCATCTAAGCCTGCGTGGTGAATCAGTGCGTCTCGGTAGATAAGTGTGCGGGTATTACCGTCCTCCGAGAGAGCGCTAACGATAAGTGGAAGCGAATGAGTCTTTACTGACTCTGATATTATCTTTTATAGAGAAGCTCCTTCGGGATCTGTATTATCCGCTGTATCTAAGACTAAAATATAATTAATATAATAAATATAAAAAGTGTTGGGCGGTCAATCCATAGTTAATCTGCCGGATGTGACAGATTTATGATTATCCAGATCTACCTGAGAAAGTGAAATTACGATTCAATGGCAATTACCAGAACACATTGAAAGTATAATTCAAGGAATCATCATATTTTAGTTGATGTTGGGAATAATATAAAAATTCAAAATATTCAGGATCGTAGTTTAGCAGTACTAAACTGGTGGTACAATTGAAATCAGGGATCGAATGTTGAGTATCAAATACGTTTGCCTAACTGGAGGCTAAGGAAATAGATCAATTTATGAAAGCCTCATTGGAATTTGGTTTGTAGCAAACGATAGATTTCAGTATGACAATTATATTTCTAATGACATGATTGTTTCCAACTTACTATGGGCAGCCGCGATAGCAGCACCCAAAATCGCATCAACTTGGGTCTCTAACTCGTCGAATACTTCAGTAATTCCGTCCACAACAGATATGGTGCCAGCGCCGTCATCTGGAAATTAAAAGATACCTCAACAATTTAGACAATTTTCAAGTGTTAATTGAGGCGCGATATTCTAGATGGGGACAATTGTCTTCAACTCACATCCGACTATCGGTGCACATCGTCTCGCATAGGCTATCATTTTCTTTTTTACTGGGTTGACAGACTCTGAAATTGGAATACAGAGGTTATGATCAAGTCGTCTTCGACTTTCACTCAGTTCTAACAACAGCTGGATGAAAATCAAGCTAGGCTTGATGTCTTTTTCGAATGACTGTCACTTACGCTCGAATCCGACAGCAGCTGCTCTTTTGGTTCCTGAAAATAAAATAGGCGTATCATGACAGAGTGGAAATTCACCAATTGACGCATGATATAATGGCAATAAGTGAAAAAAATAATGAAATATGAAGAATCAAAATAGAAAATCTCGGTCAATTAAAACAATTTCTCGACTTCACCCTGATATGTGAAGCGAACAGTAGGTCACAAAAACATTTTTAAAGGTTAAAAGTCGTCTTCAACTCACCCCTCCCATTCCCGAGGATAGAAGCTACAGCCTTTTCGAGATTGGTTCCGGCTTCCGTCAAAGCATCTGAAGTAGAAATAGAGAGGTCCTGAATATCAAACGGAAATCGGAATGATTTTCCAGAATACGGAGACAAAGATATTGAAGGTAAGGATCTTATCGGCACACAGTGGGAGATTTCGGCCGATGTGCGGCCATAAATCAGGAAAAGCTGAGAACTGTACCAAATTTGGTATTCCATGGTTTTTGGGGTCGCTGATTACCAATTTGATATCGAAATTTCCAAAAACAAAATGGCGGCTGAGATATCGTCGTTCGGTCTTAGAAATACTGGTTGGAAATGGCTGAAAGTTGGCTAGGATACGTTTTTGGGGTCGC
>JAFFZH010011937.1:4728-16501 GCA_018420115.1 Euura saliciscinereae
TTCTTTTGTTTCTTCAATATTGAACATTGACAGAATTAACGGATCGTCATGACGACACGGAGCGACTGACGACTTAAAATTGAGTCTATTTTGTTATTGTTGTTGTTGCGAGTTTCACTGTCATTAAAATCAATTAATTAATTAATTCTTGTTGTCAAGTCTTTTTTTTGTTGTTGTTTAGGGTTTTGTTTCTTCAATATTAAACATTGACAGAATTAACGGATCGTCATATAATAACTAAATGACATCGCGGCTACTGACGATTGATATTAAAATCATTTGAACAATAGAACAAAAACTTGACGATATACAAATTATTCATTGAAGAGAAGTCTAAATAACTTTTTGTCTCGTCGTCACTAAACAATTGTTTTGTCGTCAAGTTTAATTTTTGTTCACGATATTATTATTATTATTATTTGTTGTTTTTTTTTCCTCTACAGTAAGAAGAACAAAAAAAAAACAACAACAACATAATAATAATAATATCGACGACAACAAATGTTTATATATATTTGATTTAAAACGTTAAAACTGTAGAAAAATAGAGTTTGTCAAACACAAAGATATCATCATCGCGCGAAGATAACAAATTGTTTTTAATCATTTTATCGCCGTCGTCAAAGTTTTTTTTTTTGTTTTTGTTGATCTAGTTATTGAAATTCATACAATTTCATAGAGATAATTTCCCCTCAAATTATAGAATAATAATAATAATAATCAATCGATCAATAATAAGGATTAATAATAAAAAAAAAAAACGAAAAAAAAAATATATATACCTATATCGATAACGAACGAACAAACGTGGTACGAACAATAAAGCAATAATTATATAACAAACACTACGAGCGATAGGAGAGCGTTAACATTATATTATGAACCGTATATGATGAATATAACAACAACAAAACAAAAAAATAAATAAATAATAATAACAATAGTGATGAAAATGAACGTTAAAATCATGACAATTTTGTTTTTGTTTCTGTTTTTTTTTCTTTGTTTCTTTTAAAACACAAGACTAAACACAAATAAAAGACAAACGAGATGAAGATGAACTGTTTTTTTTTTTTCAATCTTAAATGATATAAATAATTCATTCTTCTACCGTCGCACTGGTCGTTTTAATCACCTGTTTGAGTAGGAGCTAGCAGAGATCGACTGGAGCTAAAAAACGGTCTCAACGAAGGTTTCGGCGTGCTGCTAACCGACATTGTATCCAGTTCCGGTCCGCTGTCGGAGAGATCTTCAAGCTCGTCGAAGAGCTCTTCGATCTCCATGTCTCCGCCTTGTTTGTTGCAACAATAAAGATAAAAATTGTTAACAACTTTGCAATCAATCTTCAACGACGACGAAAATCTTCAACTACCTGATAATTTCTGGCCTATTTCTTCCTGATCGTGTTCCAACTCCTCCGATACTCTGAACCGTTTCAACAAAGCGATGAATTTCTGTTTCAAATTTCTTTGCTGTCGATTGAACAAAGAGAACAAAAACAAAGACAGTTGAATAACGAGCCGTCAATAATCATCCTCAGCTGCTGCTTCCTACCCTAGCGTTTGTCGGTATCTTCGCTCGGCTCTTTCTCCTGTGCATTTCAAGCGTCGGTTCGCTGTCGCTACCCTCGACCTCGGCTTCGGAGCTGAATTCTTCCTCGTCGTCGCTGAACTCGTTGCCCAATCTCTCGCTCGGATCGTTCAACAAACGTTTGTCGTGATCGACCGGCTGCGAACTGAGAGCGACTACGGTAACCCGGGCCAAAACTACGGAGTGACCGCCGTATTTCTCCGACTTGTCCGTTACAAGTTCTAATTCGAGGTCCGTCTGCTTCTGGAGAACCTGAACGGAAAATTTTACTCTCGTTGCGTCTGTGTCTCAGTTTTGTTGTTGTTGTTCTTCAACGATATAACAAGAACAAAAACAAAAAAACAAAAGACGCAGCAAAATCTACCTGAGCCATGTTGATGACGCCTTCGGCGAGAGTCTTGTACCCTAGCATTGTACGATTTTTGTATCTTTTCCTGCGCTGCATTAGTATCAAAAGTTTGTTACCGTCCCTTTTTAAAAAATGTGGATACTGCAAAGCGAATTGTAGTTCCAATTCGGTATCAAGCATCCCGGCCGAAGGTACGGCTATTTCGTTCGATCGCAAAGTTCTCTTCGAACTTTGCATCTTTACCGCAAGACTTATAGACGTGAGATCGGAACCGAGAGGCCTCAATAGAACTAGACGACTCAACGTCAACGAACAAAGTCTGTAAACAAAAGAAACGAAATCATTGCTGCGAAAATATTCAGATTATTGTGAAATATGAATAAAAAAAAAAAAAAAAAAAAAATTCAATGTTTCGCAAGTATCTTCAATGTATAAAAAAAGAGTCAAACGCAATTTTTATTTATTTTTTGTTCAGTTTTCTTTCGCAAAGAAAGATTTCGTCGCGTACGATTGACAAATTTATTTCTATTTTTATAAGAAATAATCTAAAAATTTATACAGTAGAATATTTTCATGATAAACGTTTTTTTTTTGTTTTGTTTGATACAAAAAACCAAATTAAAAAAAAAAAAACATTTTTTTTTTGTTTTTATTCTTCTGTTTCGCTTTCCGATAATCAATCAATCTGTGCATCCTCCCCCCTCCTTCTATCCTCATATCTATCTATAACTTCCCATACCTTCCCTACTATATGTGTACCTATTTGTGTTGGACGGGATTTTTTTTTTCTTTCCAAGGCAAAAGCAGTCTGCAGATAGATAAAAGTGCAATTTAAACTCCAATCTATGTTGGTATCTATTCAATATCTACGATTATATGGCAATAAATTATCACCCCGGCAATATTAATGACCTCATAATAATTATTTTGATACTCTTTTCAATTATTATTATTATTAATTTCAACACAAACATCCGATCAGATGTTTGACATACTATATACATAAAATGACGTAAGAAATAAGAAGAGAGAGAGAGAGGGGCTGGCACCCCGTCGTGCGTCGGTGCCTGTACAAACAGTAAATGTATTTATAGTTTGTAATAATTTAATATCCTACGCATGATGAAACAAAAAATGTATGATATAGATTATAAACGTGGAGCCACTGGATAGAGTTTGAATTAATTAAGTAATGAAAAAGAAAAAAAAATTATTTCAATTAACGATATCGAAACATGTTTAAAATAGTAGATCTGATCGAGACGAGTAAAACGATACCCAACAACGTATGATTACGATCTACAGTTACGGAGCTGTGGTAGATCGCAGCGTTCGGCGATCGCAGCGCCACAGCGATTAGCGCGAGCGATTAGACCGACGTTAGTATAACTCGGCTACATTTCGTTAGAAATATACCGTGTTTGTACTCGTTGGATTCGTCTCTGTCTCTGCTACAATTTGAACACGATTTCGAGTCGATATCTTTAAAATTGAAAGAAAAAATCGGCTATTTATATCGTAGTTTGATGAATATCTACGTCTACGTCGTCGATGTCAACGAGGAGGAGGAACCACGTCGCTTAAGGGGGAGACGCGCGAGTGTTTCGTGAGTTAGAAATCAATTATTCACCACTGACAACCAGATAGAGACACGAATATGGTGAGAGGGACGAATTTACATGTACAAAACGACACCAATACCACCTGTGTGTAGTTTAATATTAATTTACATCTACATATCTACTATATAGTCGAGTTGTGTGTGTGTCTAAAATTAGACTTATGCTTGTGCCTCCTCCCATTGCACCTCTATAATTCTCTCCCCCCTTACGGAATAAATAATATAATAATAGTAGTAATAATGTATTTTTATTTTATTTACTGTAAATTAATCAATTAAATCACTCAATTAATTATCGTCTTCGATATAATATTCTACGATAAATAATAAATTAAACTTAGATAAGATAGATAGATGGATATAAATATTATTATTATACATCTTTGACTATCTAAAAATAAAAGAATAAAAAATACATGTATAATATAGAATGTTAAAAATCCTTGTAACAAATTTAAACCAAAAGTGTATCTCTAGATAGACACAAAGATATACGTATTACAGATACAGAGCTTTCTGATAAACAGCCAATTAGATAGACTCGAGAATTATTATCGTTTGTTGTCGCATTCATGTTTTCTCATCATTATTATTATTATCATTGTTTAAATTTAAATTATCATCATTATTTTTTAGTAATAATAAAATTGTGTAAAGCCTAAAAATTCTTGTTTTAAATATTATATTCTCCGAAAATGATATGTACACAGTATTCATGTGTGTATAAAAAAAAAAAAAAAATAGTCTGAGTGTCCCGCGTGTTTGACTCATCGTTTCTCTTTTATCTACGTATCAGCAAGTTAGGTATGCAGGCGAGGCGGTCTTGGGAGACTTACGAGAGCTCAAACAACACACAATTCTTACGATATTTTATAATTTTATTATCATGACTAGATATTATTATTCTTCTCATTCTTACGAAACAAACTAAAAAAATAAATGTATCTTATTTTTAGAAGCTGACGATGAATATAAAATTCTAAAGATTTGATTATAATAACAAATATATTATTATTATTAATCCTAATATCGATATATACTGCGTAGCGGGAGCCGTAAGACAGAAAAGCCGGCAAAAGCTGTACGCTTGTGACAGCCAACATCCGCCCGAGCCCCGAGTAGCGAGTGTTAACCTTACCCTACCCTACCGTACCTCGCAGTAGGCTACATCACATCGCGCGTCGCTACTCGCTGGCTCACAGCGAGCCTGAAGGAGACGATCAAACGTCAAAATACGGGAAGAAGAAGAAGTTATCGCATTCTTTTGTTATTCTATCGATAAAGAAGATTAAAAAACAAAAGAAGTAGGAGAATCGCTTGCTGTCTCAGAGAAAAAAAAAAAAATCAATCCCGAGACATCGAGAAACAATTGACAGAGAAGAAAAAAAGGGCGTGTTTAATGCTCCGCACACGGTGCCGTCCGAAGTGAGAGCGACGTTAATATTATATACAGACGGTGTATATGAGATACGGAGAGGATGTATGTGATGAAATAAAGTAATCTTCTATCCCCCCCCTCCGGCACACATCGATACATGTGTATATTATATATATACACTATATTTATTTAAACGATGCCTTGTGTGAAATGTACGCCCTTAAAATGCGTAGTTTTGGACTTGTTTAGTTTATATAGATCTACTACTGACCTAGGTATGCAGTTTGGCGGTGTTCTATCAACTTCCCAAGTAGCGAATAATTTCATTGGCACTGGCCTAGAGGCCGGGTTTGTCGGCTTGTTTCTTTCCGCCATTTTTTAAGCGGTTAAGACCCCTCAAAGCCTCGGCCTCAGGCGGGGTACAGGAATCACTGTACCACCCACTCTGCTCACACTCTAGACTGTACGCGTAGATCACCTCGGAATCCCCCTTCAGGGACTCTTGATTATGTTGAGTAAACACGGACGCGCACACACACACACATACGAAGCACACACCTAGTACCTACTTCGTCAAGGCTCACGGGCCGACTGACTGACTGGCTGACTACTGACTTAGCACTGATGTATACCATGCATAGCGAGTTGGCCCAGTTTGAACGAGGCTTGTGGCCGCCATTTTTGTAGCCCAAGTCGGCATTGAAGCGCGGGAAATTCAAAAAGTGTTCATAAGCTGCTCTTTCTGGCGATAGCCGCGTGATCACGTGGCTATACGATCGTAGTTTATTGGAACACGTGACTATAAGGTTGTTGCTAGCGACATAATAATAAACTGTACCGTGTTTTTCTAATATATTTATTGTGGATTGAAGAGTAATGTTATCGGCTATGTATTGTATATAGTTTTTAATTTCTAATTTTCAATCTTGTAATTCGGTCGCAAGTCTATTCGTCGCTGAAAATGAGCGACGGATCCCTTTTCATGGACCAAATTTGTCGCAGCGATGTATTAGATGACGTCATCAATTTGTCGCTAAAATGAGCGACGAGCGACACCATGAAAAGGCAGCTTTAGTCCATAGCTGGATAATTGATGAATTAACTAGATAAAAAAAACACTGTTCTCGCTCAATTTTTAGGGTTTTTCGCTTTACATATCTGATATCGCACATTTCCCGATCTTTCAGCGAACATAAATGACGTCACGTCACTGTATTGACGCGACATCGACATCGAAATATCGATGTTCTCGGAGCGATGTATCGCGATAATTTAAGACCGATTATTTATCGTGACTCGATTAATCGAAAGAATCGATTATTTCTCCTTCATTGTAACAAAAAGTAATCCGCCTTACCGATTGGAGATATATTAGAAAAAAAGACGGCAGAATTCTTCTTTACCAAGCGAGCTCGATGTGTATGACGATACACACGACGATATGATTGGTGGGACGATACGATAATCAAAAGAAGAAAAGGTGGTGTCACCGAATTAAACGTCAAAATCAACGTTGAATACAGTTTTTTTTTAAAGACTTATACCTACGAATCTCTGTGAACGACGAAGTCTAAACGGTATTTTAATGTTAATAACCACATTTGCTTAACGTTATTCGATAGTAGCTCACATACATCAACTCATTTCTAACCTAAAAATTTTTCCGAAGTGTCAAAAAAAAACAAAATCGTAACGATTAATTCTACACCGTTGACATTGTTGTTGTTATTGTTTTTTAAACTATATAATATCACACACAAGATCAAAAATTGTTTCTATTTATCATTCAATTTTTTTTTAAACGATTTTTTAAATAATATATGTATATAAATTCATTTGTTTTCTTCAATTTTTTTATCATCGTCAAGTCGGTCGAAAAAATGACGTCGATATTCGATCAGTACGAGCAGGCTTCTCAGAGGTCGAAGAATCCGTCGCAGCCTACGATCGCTGCTGACATAGTGAGTCCGTCTTGACATAGTTTTTTTTTAAATATTTGAATATCTTATGTATCTCATTGGGACTGAATTATAATCATTATTTATCGTTACCGCTTCAACACTTGCAGAGTACGACAGGATTTATACACATGAAGCTTAGAGACGACGGTCCGATATTCATTAAACAGAAGGTGAATTTTTTACCGCCTGAAAAAATAACTCATCTCGCGGTGAGCAGCAACCTCATAGTCATCGCCATGGCCAATAACGTTCTGCTGCGTATCGATATGAAACAACCGGATAAACCGGAGGGTAAATTTTCACGTATTTTTCACTCATTTTTCATCCATGGAATGTTTATCGATCATTTATTTGATTGAAATTACAGTTTTGGAGACTGAAAGTAGAAAAAAAGCTTCTTAGATTGAATAGATGAGAATAATTGATTCAAAACCGGTTTATATTCGTCCAAAACCGGTTATAAACAGTTAAAAACTGGTTCAAAGTAGTCCAAAACTGTTAGAAACCGGTTTCAAAAGAAGAATAAAGCTTTTCCAACGAGTTTTGAATGAATAATTGATTCAAAACAGGTTTATATTCGTCCAAAACCGGTTATAAACCGTTAAAAACTGGTTTAAAGTAGTCCAAAACCGTTAGAAACCGGTTTCAAAAGAAGAATAAAGCTTTTTGAACTAGTTTTGAATGAATAATTGACTCAAAACCGGTTTCTATTCGTCCAGAACCGGTTATAAACCGTTATAAATTGGTTCAAAGTCGTCCAAAACCGTTGGAAACCGGTTCGAAAAGAAGAATAAAGCTTTTCGAACGAGTTTTGAACGAATAATTGATTCATAACCGATTTATATTCGTCCAAAACCGGTTATAAACCGTTAGAAACTGGTTCAAAGAGAAGGATGAAGCTTTCTGAACGAGTTTTGAACGTAAAATCGACTAATAGTCGTCAAAAAGAGAAATACCGATTTTTTCATACAGTTTCGATGACTAAATTTACTTCGAACTGGTTCAAAGTCGTTCAAAACCAGCCGGAATAGGGATAATAAAGCTTCCAGAATACAATCTGAACTCAAAAATATGGTTCAAACAGTTGGATATTGTTCAGAAAGGAGGTAAAAAGCTTCCGATTGAAAAGATTGGCTTGAAACCGGTCCGAAACGGTCCGAACTTGTTTAAAAAAGCCAAAAAAGCTTCTTGAATCGATGGGATTAGTAAAATTTAACAATATTTTGCAGAGATTCGTTAACAGAATCTTTGATCCGGCTTTTTTCCTTCTAATTCTCGTTTTCTGGGTCGATATGTGATAACAATCAGAACCGAATCGGATCACAGCTGTAAAAAATCGACTCCAACCAGAGTAAAAACGGTTCTTCGATCAAGTTTAAAGAAAATTTGACTTCAAACTGATTCGAAACCGCCCAAAACTGACTTCTAAAAGGAAGCATGGAGCTTTGAACCGGAAAAATCGACTCTTAACCGGTTTGAAATGGTCCGAAATTGTTCTAAACTGATTAAATAACAGAAAAAAGGTTCTTGAATGACTTTAAATCACAATATCGACCTAAAAGGCACTAAAAGCATCTTAAATCGATGAATTTCGGAATTTAATCCGAATATTGTTGATCCCTATCCGCAGATATCGACATCTCAAAGTATTCCGCGAACATGAAGCTGTCGGGACTCTTCCTTGACCCTCTAGGCCACCATTTGCTGATATCGTTGGTCCCTCGAAACGGGGAATCCCCGCCAGCGGAGCTGTTCTATCTTCACAGAAAAACGACGAAGCTGAAGCAGGTTGAGCATAGCGGAAGCTTTTTCTAGATTCGATCACAGCTAACTTATGGTATCCAGGTTTTGATGAGACGTGGTCATTTTTTCAGGCGGGGAAATTCAGAGGGCATGAAATAACCGCCGTCGGATGGAACTTTTTGAACAATTCAGAGGCAACTTCGGGTCCTATTTTGCTCGGAACGTCCAAGGGACTTATTTTTGAGACTGAAATCGCTCTGGACGGCGATAAGATATTCAATACCAGCTTGGAACAGTATTGGAGACAGGTGAGATGCTGCGAGGACGATTTTGCTCTCCGTCGGAGACTAGAAATAGAGCGTTTCATGGCACAGTTTCTTATCGATCGTGTCTCACAATGTGTGAGATTTGTACCAAATATTAGATTGATTGAACTATTATTCATCGAGTTATGAATTTTTAACGATTTCAGAGACAGTGACGGCGGGGAAGCGGAGCAGATGCTTTTACATCTGCGACGGAGGCAGGAATGATTCGAAGCAGATTCTCCGGGACGATTTTTGTGTAAAATTGTCCAGGGATTCCGAATCCAAAGTCCGAATTTCAGTAGCTGCTCTGGTTTAGTAGGAATTTAGCTGAAAGGGTGGATCTAATCGATGCTTTTACAGAAGAAGAAGATGCTGAAGAAAATTATGAAAAATATGTTTTCGATAGGAAATTTTGACGCTTTAGAAAATTCCAACGGGAGCTTCGAGAGTAACGGATAGGCCACAGATTCGGACCATAGCCGTTGGATAATTCGAATTTTAGCTACAGAAAATGGCGAAAGAAATCCTTCAAATATTTGAAAATCCAAAGAATTTTCATATCGCGTCTCCGCGTCGATTACAAATTCTGTTTCCCAGTCTCGGAGACTGTTTCAAAAGATTATAGCGAACGTTTGTTGAAATTTGAACGATACGAGTCCACGAAAATGATAGAATATCGATTTTAAAAAGCGTAAATCTTCTATCAACGGTAATTTCAGTTACAATTCAGAACGATCGACGTTTTCACCCGAAAAAATAGACTCTTCAAAGAAATCGGAATTATTTATCCATCGCTGGACGTTGCTGCGAAATTTTGTGGGCGAAACTCCGTCAAATTTTGTGTATAAAGTCAATCTACAAAAACGGAAAATATAATTCGCGATCTAAACGGCGATGAGAGAGCGAAAATCTTGAGATTTTCGAGCAAAACTAGATCTCGTAGTCCGAATCGAGTAACTTTACAAACACTACGTCGAAGCACGTAAAATTTCCGATCAAGAACGTATTTTCAATCATTTTCTTCAACGTCTGCTTCTTCGCTAGAAGCTTCGACGAAATTCACCCCTTCGGCTCGTTTTCCACCGAACCAGAGCCGATAATAAAATTTGGACTCCAGATTCTGAATCCCCGGACAATTCCACACAAAAAACATCCCGGAGAATCTGCTTTGAACGATTCTCGCCTCCGGCGCAGGGAAAAAGGCGTCTTCTCAGTCCCCTCGCCGTCGTTGTCCTTCCAAAATTCATAGCTCCATAAAAAATTGATCTAATCATATTCATTATTATTATTCCTCTCTTTCACCAAGCTCCCAAACTATCTACCTCTCTACGGCGCTAAAGAGGTAGACGGACTCGTGAGTATAAAAACCCTCCGCCCGAATCGAATTTGTTTAAAAACACCCCTAATTATCCAGGTCTTCGACATCGGCGAGGACACCAAGCCCTCTATAACCGGTCTCGAGTTCCATAAAATCGGGAACAGCGATCGCTACGTCGTGGTGGTGACGACCCTGATCAGAATGTACCGTTACATCGGGTCGGTGACGAGTTCGGAAGATAAGAAGCCGTCGCTCCATCAAATATTCAGCAAATATCTGAACATGAAAGGCGAGTTTGTTTCCGCTCGCGATCTCCGAGGCAATAATTGTCCGATTTCTTCCTCTCAGCCAGATTCAACCAGCTCGAAAGCTCCGTGGGCTATTCCAGGATGCAGTTCTACTACCCGGGCCCCAAGCAGCTCCCAAAATCTGTCGGATGGCTCACGGAAATGGGGATCCTGTACGCGGAGATCGACCCGAACGCGGATCCCGAAGACGTTCTAGTCAATCAAGACATGATAAACTGCCCCGAGACCAGTCTGATAGGCGGAAACGCGCATAATTCGACCTCCGCTGCTCCGACTCCGCTCGCTTTTGTTCTTACAGAGTTTCACGCCCTGCTTTTGTACCCGGATCACGTCAAGGGACTCTGTCTGCTGAATAAGGAGCTCATATTCGAGGATATCTATAACGACGTAGGCTTTTTTTTCTGTTTGGTTGATTGAAAAACAGTTTTCAGAACGTTTTTATTGATTGAAATCGATAAAAATCGTTTTAGAAATCTAAAAAAGTATCTAAAAATCGTTCATAGTCTCTTTAAATTATTTTTAAACTATAAAAACCTTTTTTTTTTTTCTCCTTTTTTGAGTTATTTCTAGTCTATATTAAAAAAAAAGAACCATTAAATTAATATTTCTTTCAGGCCTTCGGAAAGCTGATAAACATAACGAAAGATCCGACGACCGGTTCGATCTGGGCTTTCAGCGAACGCGCGGTGTTCAAGTATAAAGTGACCAAAGAGGATCGGAACGTGTGGCGGGTGAATATGATCGATCGATTGAGCATCGCTACCGGAAATAGTCCCAAGATCGGAGCCTTAAGACGTTTGTAATTACAGATATACGTCGACAAGGGGGAATTCGACCTCGCCAAACGATACTGCAGGGATAATCCAGCCTACGTCGACCACGTCCTGGTCAAACAGGCCGAAATGCTGTTCAAAAACAAGGAGTCAGTCGATTAGTCACTTGGAAGCATTCGGTTTTCGGATATAATCGATTTTTTAAATTGAATTCAGTTCGATAATCGATTTTTTGATTGATTTTAGATCGATAATCGATATTTTTCATTCATTCTACACGCATAATCGATTTTTTGATTGAATTCAGTTCGATAATCGATTTTTTTTCGACGATTTGAATATAATAATCGATTTTTTTCATTCATTATACACGAATAATCGATTTTTTGATTGAATTCAGTTCGATAATCGATTTTTTTTCAAC